>OMLB01026808.1:0-25951 GCA_900302555.1 Myripristis jacobus | reverse complement strand
CCCAGCCAGGAGAACGTTCCCTGCAAGCTCCAGAGAGGCATGGCTGGGTGAGTTTGGTGTGGAAGAACTTGACTGGCCCTCACAGAGCCCTGACCTCAACCCCATCCAACACCTTTGGGATCAACTACAACAGAGACTTCGAGCCAGACCCTCTGGTCCAACATCAGTGTCTGTCCTCACAAATGCTCTTCTGGATGAATTAGAAAAAGTTCCCACAAACACACTCCAATATCATGTAGAAAGCCTCCCAAAAGAGTGGAAACTGTTCTAGCTGCAAAGGAGGGACCAACTCCATATTAATGCCTATGGGTTTAAAATGGGATGTCATAAACGCTCCTGTAGGTGTAAAGTGTATAATGTGTATGTGGTCAAATACTTTTGTCCACACAGTGTATCTGCATATGTGTGTCCCTAAGTTTGTGTGTGTGTGTGTGTGTGTGTGTGTGTGCAAGGCTGTGAGTGTGTGTAAAATGTTCGTGAGTGATTGAATTACGCCACTCTTTTACTGCCTGTCCCGGGACAGCCATTTGCGGAGGCCGTTCAGTAACTGCTGCATATGCCGTCCTAATCTGTTTCCCCTGCTGTGCCAGGTGTGCAGGCAGCAGGCGCTTCTGCAAGGACACCCAGCTCCTCGCCATGGGAACTTAGCGCTCTAGGCAAAGCTGGGTGACAGCGGCGGTATAAATCCTCTGTGTAATTACATCGTAAACAGAGATGGGACAATAAAGCTTTGTTTTGATGAGTGTTGCAACAGAGCCCGAGGCCCAATCTCAAACAAATCTCTGCCCACGCGACCACTTGGTGGCTCGCTCGGCACGTTCTCATCACTGGGTGAGGAAGTCAGAGGGTGATTGGACCGCAGTACCCTCAGTCAGCCGTCCAAGCCGACTGACTATCTGATCTGAGCTGAGCTACTTTAGCCAGTGTTGTCTCAGCACTGTAACCAAGCAACGGCATTCAGAGCGCATAATGGACAGTGATTGTTTAGATAGAGTCCGCCGTGGTTTAAGAAAATGTCACCAAATCACCACAGCATTTCAAATCTTACGTAAAGCAGAACAAAAGGGTAGTGAGTTCAAACCAAATGGTGGCATAGTCAAGTGTTTGATTAGACCTGAGAATGATACAAACCTCTGGTCTGGACCGACTGAAAGCCAGTGGATTATTGCAGCAATACCTGATGTAACATTTTTTACTGTGATTATGGGAATAGTGGTGAAATGGCCATCAGCAGCAACAAAGTGCCCATAATTACCTTAACAATTTCTCCTCAGGAGTGTTATAGCTTTTACAATATGTGCCCTGACTGAAAACTTAGCGCACACATATAAGAGCAAAGTTCAGGAAAAAAATAGACTAATCACTAACTAGGCCCCTGGTTATGAAACGTGGCTTTTGTTATTGCAGTCATTACTAAATGTACCTGTTTCTCTCTGTATGTATTTTTCCACATAAAAAGTCTCATAGTTTTTTAGTAACCGTGGCTCTCTCCTAAAAGGCTTTTTACTTACTTTATTGAAGATGGTCAAATAACACAAACACACAGAAATGGTTTATACTTATTCTACTATCTTAGCGCTGTACTTTCAACTGTTTTGATACAACTGACAAACACCATGGAATAAGCACGTCATTTGATGGTCTGCAGTGTTCTCATTGCAGGCATCAACAGATCATGTGTTTTGTCCATCAACGCTCACCATTTTTTGCGTAGTGCACCTTTAATGTGACTCACTGCGCAGGGGCTACATCCATAGCTTTAAAATAGTTCTAAAAATGCCCAGCAGTACTCAAGCAGTTGCATCTTCCTCCTCTGCACCAACATGTTTGCTCCTGCTGGCAAAAAACCCTCTCCTGCGCCTCTCATATTCTCTTTCCTTCTTTGCTCTTCTGCTGTTTGAGAAAAGGTAATGGAGCCGGGTGGACTGACCACTTTTTAAAAGGAAATAATCTTATCAAATTGGGCCAAATTTACCGTGTTCCCATGCGGACCACCCATTTCCATGAAAGTGGGCGCATTTCAAAGTCCATTCAGAATGCTCAGTAGTGGCCTAATATTTGGTGCACGAGACGGAACAATCTGCAGCTCCTCTACCAGAGAGACCAATCATCTTTTGATTCTCTGTCTGCTTTTGGCAGGCAGGAGGGCCAGCCTGTTGTCATATCTCTCATTGTACTGTCGTAGATAAAAGAATAAAGTATGTTCCTCGCCGTCTGACAGATTCCCATCTCTGAGACCACTATGTGTGCGGCTGTGTTTATTTGAGGTTGTGAAACCCTCCTGTCTCTTTTGCTGATTATCTCTCCAAGATTGTGTCTCTTTATTTTGCTGTCACCCCTTTTGAAGTGGCCAGTGAGCTTCCCAATGCGGAGAGGAGAGGATGCAGGCACATCGAGTCCTGTTCTGCTTTGTTTTCTGTTCTTCAGGCTGTCAGAGACAACCGTAGCAGATGGCCACAGTCCTCTGTGAGATAATGCTTTTAGTTTGATCTGGTCAAGGCTGAGTCTTTGGCCGGTGTGGAGAGCTATAAACAGTAAACACACAAACACACACACGCACACACAATACGCATTTTTGCACACATCCATGCACAAACACC
Source organism: Myripristis jacobus (assembly GCA_900302555.1). Classification (NCBI taxonomy): domain Eukaryota; kingdom Metazoa; phylum Chordata; class Actinopteri; order Holocentriformes; family Holocentridae; genus Myripristis; species Myripristis jacobus. The sequence goes on along the minus strand of OMLB01026808.1, from coordinate 23,351 downwards.
CACACACAGAGTCTGTTTCTCCAGGCTGGAATGTGATGCTTCAACAGTCCTTTGAATACCTTTATCCAGATAGACTAACTGATTGTTGTTGGTGTGCTTTTACTTTTAGCATGCAGCTTTAGCTTTGAGTTGAATTCAGATTGAGCCTGTGGAAGAGACAGATACGCACACTGTTTAAAAAAAAAAAAAAAAACATGTTGAGAAGTACAATTCACTAAACTCTTCAAACACAGTTTGGTAGAAGGACATTTTGAAACAGGAGTTGTATCAGCACCATCCTTTCACTGCCAATACCAGTTCCAACTATTAAACTTAAAGTATCATTCAATACCAAGTCCCTATCCAATTTATTCTGGGGCCATTGGACCAAAACGATTGAGATATAACCCATTTTTCTCCATTAGAGAGAATTAACATCCTTTGGTGTGTGACAAAAGATGCTTCGCTTTGATTTCTGTTGAACGTTTCTTGGCAGTGGATTTCAGTGTTGGGGAAATTCAATAGTACCAATACTGTAATTTAGCCTGATATCTTTAACCATTATCAGCGCGGGTGCTTCCCTATTCGAAACATTAAATTAGGGGTTTGGGTGGATTTTACAATGCAACATTTTGAAATACAAAGTGATAGTCACTGTGACTTAAAACTGTGGAGACTCCCTGGGGTCGGCTGATAAATTGAAAATGCCATGAGTAAATCTATACCCTTGGCTTAGGAATCTGTGTGCATAGTTTTCCAAACCGTGCTCTTAGATCCTTAATCCATGCCCTTGGATTACGAATCCATGCCCATGGATTTGTAAATCATGTGCACAGATAAACCTTATCTGGAATAACAATCATACAGTTGCATAGCACTAAAATACCATTCTATGAAAAAGAAATCAAATTGTTAATTTTTATCTACATCAATAATGTTTTCACTGCGTTTGCCAGTTGGGTAACTTTGGCCCTGATTTTAGCCTTTTGAAGTCAGTTTGTTTTAAATAAGAATCATCTCTTTGTGTTTACAAATATTAAAATGCATGCAAAGATTGTCAGGTAGTGCTCGAGCACAACCTTCTGCAAGTTTATTAGGAGCTATCCACCCAGTAAAAATGATGTTTTCCACTTTAGTTCCCGCACAGAGATGCTGCCGCCTTGCCCACTGTAAGTGACATAGAGGAAGATTACAGGGCATGACCACCACTATGCACCATGGGGTATGTTTAAATGTGATTTCAGACCTGATATGCTTTTGATTACGCAGATATAAATTTCTTTGGAGGGTGACTTTGTGCTCAAAAGCTGTATTTTTAATGGAGAGAGTGTTGCGCCCGGTTGTTGCCATAGGTGTGAAAGCCTGTAATTTATTCCATTTCCTCCCACATGGGTGGAGAGTAGCATGGTCTCCCCTTTGATGGACATAAGGAATGGTAAGAGTGGAGCCCGAAGGGGAAAAAAAAGGAAGAGCAAAAGAGGCAAGGGCAAAGCAAAGGGAAAACATTCAGACAGGGAGCAGGCAAACACGGGGGAAGGAAAGGAAAGGAACGATTCTCATCGTCTCATTCATCTCATCTTGACTGATTTTTTTTTTCCGGATGCTTTATTTCATCTGAGGTTTGATATTTACATAAATGCTTTGGAGTTTCATCTGAAATTGCCATCTCTGTTTTCCCTCTGTTTTTCTTTTTTTTTTTTTTTTTAATCTTGTTCAAATGCACACAAGTAAAATCTGAAAGATAAACCCAAGCGGGAATAGGGCAGGCAGGAATAAAGTGCAAAAGTAAGTTCCAGGGGTGAGAGGATAGATGGAAAGATGGACGGACAGAGGGACAGACTGGGATTTCTGGCAGCCACAGTGGTTAATTAATATAACTGTCAGGAGTATGGCGGTGCCCAGCATCCTCTTTGTGTGGACACGGTGAGAGCCAGAAGCTCAGTCCAAGACCAGAGAGCTGAGCAAAACAAGGCTTAGTCTCTCACAATTGTTATCCATTGGTTTGCCAACTGTTCTGAAAGTGTCCCCTGAGAGATGATTAGGAGCAACAGCTACTCACCACCTCAAAGGCTTCTTCCCAAGAGCCATTAACCTGATTCAAGAAGCCCTCTTCAGAATCAACCAGAGCTTGTCCACACAAACTCCGGTCTCCTCTTCAACCCCTTCTGTTCAACTGACTGTAATCTCACCACCGTCGGCTGGCTGATTTACACTTTATTTCTTTGCCATTTTTGACAGATGTCTCTCATCAATAAGATCCATTGTTTTGCACAACGCTTGCATTTATACCTTGTCTAAGATAATGTGTCATTTCCATGGTTTCAAGAGACACTATGCAGCGGATTTGTTCACATCTGCTAAACCCATGTCAGCTTAGGGAACAAAAAAAAGGCTAGGAGACTCCTTGTAAACTTACTGGTCCTGCAAATTCTTTCATTTGTGTTTGCTCTCCAATAGTCTAGTATTCAAAGTACTGGCAATCTGATATTTTCTCACTCCTGCTGCTCATATTTCCTCTATTACTTCCATGTTTTTTTGTTGTTGTTGTTTGTTGTTCGTCAGCGTTTAAGGGCTTGCCAAACTTCACCTTGGCAACGAATACACAATCATACTGCACAAGAGTCTTGAGTGATGTGTACGACATGAAAAAACTCGACATGCACATGACATTGACGGATGTTTGTCAAAAATGTCAGTGACAAAGTATAAATCAGTATTCATTGTTCGGTTTGTGTTATTGATCATTCACTGTCCACAATGTCTGCACAAGTCAGCTTAGCCTCAGAGAATTACGTCCGTGCTCCACAGTTCTCATAGCATAATTTCATGCTTTTCATTCTACTCATTATACACTGTTGTGGTGCACTGTTGGCCTCTCTGTGCCTAAAAAGTTAGAGTATACCAGACTTCCTGAATGTTGCATGTGTATGTAAAAGTCAGCGTGACATTTGTAGTCTGCCGTCTTATGTCTCCTTTGCATTTTCCCTATACAGTGAATGGGAAGTTATGTCCTTGTCCTTGTCCTACTATATGGGATGATTGTCTCTGCAAAAATAAAGCAATTCAGAGTGTGGAGATACTGAAGCTTGGGTCACTTTTCAATGACCAGGGGGCTGAAATGATGATTGATTTATTGACTGTAACCTTTATTTAAACCTAGAAAATCCATTTCAAGCTTGCCCTCATTCTCATTGGTGCTGAATGACAAAAGCGAGGAAAACACATTAAAAAAAACAACCACACAAACCGCCAACATTCAAATTAAAATAAATGAATAAAATTGAGAAATCCAAATAACAATAGGAGTTAAATAAAACAGTGCAACAATCCAAACAATGTAATTGATCAGTTTAAGACTGGCTGAGATAATCTGGAGTTCTTCCTTTGACTTTTATTTTGAAGGTGTTCTTGAGCAAGGCATTTAGCTTCGGTCTATTGTAATGGAGCTGCTCAGTGGCCAACAACGTAACATTGAAGTCACAGGTTTGTGTCTGTGTCTGTGTACGTGTCTGTGTAAATGTGAAGCAGGGCAATGCTGGTAGGAGAAAGGCATGTTTAGCGAAATCACATAATCACTTAAAATGGCACTGTAGTACAGTACAGATCATCTCAGCATTACACCACAAAAACATACTCAACCACCTAGCTGCGTCTGTTATTGGTGAACAAAACAAGACCTTATCAAGCAAATAGCACCACAGTAAATGACTTCAAACTTCCATTAAGCAACATGTCGCACTCTACTGCACATATTTGTGGCAATGTTAATCAGTGGCAACCAGCTGTGCCATAAATTAGTAGTTATTATAGTTGTTATTGCACAAATGCGTTTTTCAAAGGCGAGGCTTTGTACCTAAAGTCAGATTGATTTCCATGCTAAATGCTTCAAATGGGCAGCAAACAGTAAAGATTTTGCTGCTGGGTGGAACAGGAACACAAAAGGGAACCATTTATGCTGCAGGTATCAGAAAGCATCACTAAAGGGATCAGTGAAGTGTCAATCTTACCTAGCCACCTTCCCCAGGCAGCCAGAGGGCCTAGCAGGTATAGAGAGACTGTCCCGTCACAGGTTTAATGCTACTGTGCCTCTCCCTGTTGATGTATCCTTGAGCAAGGCATGGATCCTGAATCTGCTCTCTGCCTCTGTGTACATATATATATATATATATACACAGTATATCCTACTGTAATGGATTTGCAATGAGGTGTGGGTCCAGGTGAATGTTATAACTAGAACAGTCTGATCAGGAGGATTTGTTTCAGAGTTGTGGCTCTTGCTCATCTGTCAGTGGTCACTCCTCTTCAAGCTCACTTAACAAAAAACAAATTACCATGAATTAACTTTACACCTTACAATGAAACAGTTCCTCTGTTGGAAACATCCCCCTGGGAAACTGTTTATGAATACCAACAACAGAGTTAGCCACAGAGGCAGAACATTAACAGGTGAGTTTATCAACAAAAAAAATTCCCAATATTTAATTTTGGTTATATGTTGAAACCTTTAGGACCCATGCATGATTTGCAAAATGGTTAGTTACAATGTCAAATGTAAATTGTAGTAAATGGGCCAAACGTTCAACATCACTGGTATGGTCCTTTTTAAATATCCAGCATGCAAATCATGCAAAGCAACTTTTGTTCAAGGTGTAATATGTAAAACAGCTGAGCGTCAGTTTAAGTAAGGACATTAAGAATGAACTGGCAAAAAGAACAGAATGAGCACGTAAGGTTGGCTGGTTTAAACATAAAGTATGTAATTTTTCTGACCACTAGATGGGTTTGAGGTCTGTGAACACAAAGCCACTCTTGTTTCCCTGTCTCCCTCCCTGCCTCTACCTCCTCCAGAGGTTTACAACATGGCAATACAGAGGCAAGTGGAGGACAGGCTTTGCTAAGCTCTGAGCCTGCAGGCTAATATCTGAGCTAAACCAACCGTGACGTGTTTTGTTACGTTTCTTATCATGTTCTCTGTTTGACTCAGAGCACGGACTTTTCAGCTTAGTCCCACCACTTGCCTCAGTTGTTGTGCTCTCTCACTTCACGGATTCCTCCACTGTTAATTTTCAGGGATGGCGGTGCGGGGGGCGCTTCTCCTAAACAAAAAGGGAAATAGCAGGAGGAGCTTGAGTTCAGCAGTGATTTTGGTAAACTTTGGAGAAGAACAGCAACACAGCTGTTCTGTGTGAGTTGGTACTGGTTTATATCATGTAGAAAAAGATCTCCATGAAGAACACATTACTTTCAGGATTATAAGGTTCTGAAATCAAATAGTATCAGTTTAAAGTAGTCAGATGTATCACTGAGGAAATGCTGTGGATCATGCCCGATCCCAAGTTGTATAATGCAGTCAGAATTATCCCAAGTGCAGATCACCTCTAATATCACATCTATATATGTGTGCCAAGGTGATATGTGAAATAAGCAAATTACCAATTACACACTGGGTGTAACACGGTGATTCTGGTGTTCAAAGAAAAAAAAATCCTTTCTCCCCTTTTTTCGAGCAAATGGGCTCGATGCAAATTAAATTTGGCATTTAATTCTTTTCAGTGGACCTGAAAGGTGAGGTGAGGGGGTCAGAAGAGAGGAGGGGTGGGCACCCATTATCATGACTCATCTGAAGGCCACATCCATATCCATGTACTCCATATCATTGGCCTGCGGGAATAGATAAATTAGAAAGTGGAGAGGTGCTGAGGAGTCACGGAGAGAGGTGAGGAGGGTGGAAACATTGAAGAGAGGAAATCGGAAGAAAAATGAGAAAAAGTTTGATAGAGATGACGACAGTGAGAAGGGCATAAACAGTGAGTGATAAACAGAGAGAGAAAGGGGGGTTGCTGGTCTGGCCTTGCTGTTAGTCATTCCGTCACAGCTCCCTGGCTTTATAGAGAGTTTCCTGTCATGGTGCTGCTTTTTAATTGACATTAAAACGCACTGACCAGTGTGTCAATGCTCTCTCTCCTGCTGCCTCGCTCGCTAGCTCAGTATCCTCCTCCCTCCCTCTCTCTTTAACACTCCATGCTTGACTGACGTGGGCTGTCATTTACATATGGCGTGGCGTGGCTGAAATGGCACCCATACCTCACAGCTCACCAGCGGCCGTGACGGCCAGCCGTTCCTTCCCGTCAGAACAGCTTTGGCTTGTAAAACCTCGTTCTGCATTCTGCCTATCTGTACAAGCACCAGCCTCCTGTGTGTCAATGTGATATTTCATGGCCTTGTCATGTTCAGAAGAAAAAAAACAACAACATAAAATGTCCAAAGGAAAAGTGCAACATTCCCACGTGAATATGAAGCCAGCTCTGGTGGGAGTAGCAGAGCTTTCAGATGCTATGAAGTGGAGAAGATGGAGAATGATGCCTTTGAGGTCAAAGGAATGCAGATGAGGCAGAATGCATGTGCTGTTAAGGCTGAGTTACACTTGGCAGCATGGGAGTATATCATGCCAAAATATCTTCATAAATACACCTTAAAGTTTTGCTTTTAAGTGGTAGCCTGCAATGTTTTGTGATATATATTTTTCTCAGTCTTGGCGACATATTTGGCGCTAAGTGCTCACAACTGTGTTGTTTCTGCACCGCACTTCCCAGGAAATCACCTGCCAGTCAAACAGTTTGAGCGTCTTTTTCCAGCCTGCTTTTTCCTTGGATTTTCTCTTGCTGAAGTTTGAGTTTTTGTTGTTTTTTGTAGTTTTGTCTATTAAGTCATAATGGTTATCACTGCTCATGCTACCCTTTTCTTACTTTTTTTTAGTACAAGCCAGGGTTGGAATCAATAATACTGTAAATTGTACATTCTGCTAAAATTTTATTTTATTATTATTGTTTTTTTTTTTTTTTTTTTTTTTTTTTTGGATAAATATTTGTATGTCTGACCTCATGAAGAGAAGTTGTTGCTACTGGTAACAGCTAATTGGAATCTTAATAAACCAATAACCTTGTTCTCAATGCAGTTTCACTTGTTTGGGGAGTTTTTTCTTGGGAACAAGTTTAAACATGTTGAAACAAGGCAGAATAATCAGCTCATGAGTATCAAGAAAATTATGGAAACAAGTTGAATAGCACTGGAAACAAGTGGGATTATCTCATTCCACTTGAATTTTTTTTTTTATCTTGCTTTAACAAAAACAAGATTTTAAGAGTGGATATGAGACTAATGACCTGTGAAGATGGATTTCTTTATTTCATTCTTCCTGTCTTTTTTGTTTGTTTGTTTGTTTCTTATTTTGCAGAGAAACTGAAACAGTCACTGATTTTCATCAGACTGCCCAAGGCTGGAAGATATTCTACAAATAAACACAAAAAAGCCCTGGAAATACTTTTAAATACTCTTAAACCATTTTACAGGCCCAAAAAGTCTTTGTAAAAAAGTAAATTTACTACTTTGTTTCAAACAAATTGGAAATGCATCATTTCCTCAGTGTTGGTAGATTTTCTCAGCAAATGTAAGAGCTTTCATGAGCTGAGTGTGTATTGAATTTCAATGTGTTCAACTGATAATGGAAATTAGAAAAAAACAGGCATTAAAAATGTTTCAGATTATTCCTTCAAAAAGGGGTCAAAATCAGTAAGAAGACTCCCTGGGTAGAAATTTTAACACAGAATCAAAAATAACTTGTATTTAACCCACCAGAAAAAAAAAAAAATAGTTGGACAGACTGCACGGTCTGAACTGTTCCGGAGCAAACGAGTATGAATTCTCTGAAAATGTGCTAAAGTTGCACATCAGGAGATGCTATTCACACCTATTTTTTTTTTCAACACTGGTTTTAACACATATGATTTTAGAGCGCATATTTCAAATGCCTTTCCTGCTTGTTATAAATCTATCTCTGGTCTATCTATAATAACTCATTCTGATGTAATTGGTGGAAGATACAAAGATAAATTCATGCACTCGTAAGCAGGGACAGTTTATAGCTGCACCGACACATCTCTGTTTAAAATGTGGCTTTCTGAATCACGATTCTTTGTAAACTGTATTGGGTGGCTTGAGTCGTTTGAACAGAGAACAGCCTCACCTCAGCATTTTACCTTCCTCTCCTTTCCGCTCCGCTTCTTCACATCAATAAAATGATAGACTACTGAGAGAAGTTGAATAAATGATTGTGTGTATGCAAGTCTGTGTGTGTGCGTGTGTCTATCAGTGGGGTGCATCTACGCAACTGTAGGAGGTCTTCCAAATAATATGTGCCTTGCGTTTGTGGTTTGTGTGTGTATGTGTGTTTATGGTTGGGCATATTTCCTCTTGGAAATGTATAAGCATGTCAGCGAGCCAACGAGCGCATGTTTGCACACTTTGTGTATGTGTGGTATGGGCTTTCGCATGTCTGTGTCTTTGCAAGTGTGAGTTTATGAATGTGTTTGCGCATAACATCAGATACTCCTGTGAGTGTGTCTGTGTATGCTACATTCACTGTTGCTCCTCACACACACACACACACAGACACACAGGCACACACACACACACACACACACACAGACACACACACACACACGCCATGGCAGGGTCCTTTCTGTGTGGAGTTTGCATGTTCTCCCTGTGTCTGCGTGGGTTTCTGCTAGGAGCGCTGGTTTCCTCCCATTGTCCAAAGACATGCAGATCAGGTGAATTGGAGACACTAAATTGCCCCTAGGTGTGTTTGTGTGTGTGTGTGTGTGTGTGTGAATGTGCCTGTTTGTCTGTCTGCCCTGTGATGGGCTGGCAACCTGTCCAGGGTGTCCCCCTGTCTACCGTCCAATGAGCGTTGGGATAGGCTCCAGCACCAACCGTGACTCTTACAAGGATAAGTGGTTTAGAAAATGAATGAATGAATGAATAGATAGATAGGTAGACTGACAGAGGTTGTGTCACTGTATGCCAGCAGCTGGGGGGCATAGGTCAATAACCAGCGCCACCTATCTATTTATCAGGGGTGTACAGTTAACAAAATTCACAGTCCAGTTCGTTACAATACAGGTTTTAAATGAATTCATTGCAACATGACGTTTTTTTTGTTAGAATGAACAAGGATGGATACCTGACCCATCTCTAGAGTGTCTTAGCAGCATATAAAACAAAAACACTAACAGCTTCTTATTAGAACTAACATCATAAAGTCTGATCTATTTGATGATGATGATGATGATGATGATTACTATGGCAGTGACTTCCCATCCAGTGGTAAGGTAATGTACTGTTACAGTTAGCTAGCTTTGTGGAGCTCTTGATGTCCAGCCGTCTGCGGTCAGAGCAACAGCGACTGGTTCCCACAATTCATTCTCTATTTGGCCTTTAGTTTTTTTGTTTTCCACCACAGAGTCCGCTCTTATATCTGCGGCTATAAATGTACCAGTTACTGTGGTGATTTCTTTTGCTGTTTGAATCAGCTGGGAACGGCTGTGCCTGCTGGTGGTGGTAGTGTGTGTGTTGCCCCTTGTTTTTGTCCTGTTCCACCTACTGACATACCGGGGTGTCGTCGGCATACATGAGTTGTCGTGTTTTACAAATTCCCACTCTCTTGCCATCGCCTCATAATTCACAGGGAAACCAAAGTGACACCAGACCTGTTGGTTATCGGAGGATCTTATATTTCTGGTATGGTAATGGCCATACTTGCCATATTGTAATGAGCTAGCTTAGCTGGAGTGTGTTTCTTTGGGGATGGGAAGGACAGACAGCATGCCACACTGCCTGTTACGTTGTGTTGGCGTTCTCTTTATACATCCATGAGTGGCACAGAGAACATTTTTTTTAAGTGGCATTGACAGCATTATTTTGGTTTGTGATCCATACTGAACTGAAAGCTCTACACCGAATGGTTCAGTGCAAATATGTGTTCTGTTTATGTATTTATTGTCACATTTGTGTTTCTTTTTTGTTTATCATATACAGTAGTTATTTTCCTCCTGCAACTGCTCAGCTTTCAAATGTTGCCACTGTTGGCTTTTTCAATTATTTGTAATGACATTAGACCGTCAGTGTAGACATTATATTATGCAGCCCCTGTATGCAGCCACTTCCAAAGCCATTTCAAGGACACCCAGCTCCCTCCCGGTGACAGAGCTGGTTTTGGATTCACAAGGAAATTTCAAGAGTTCATGTCCTCCAAGACTGCTGCCCTGCTCTGCTCTGTGCCGGGGCTGCTTTGTCTGCAGGTTACAAGTGGAGAGAGCTTATCCATCCCCCACCTATCCTTGCAACACACTTATACAGGAAACATGCAAATATATTCAGATATGCATGTGAAAATTCACATGTGCTGTCAATTGCATACGTGCACACACACACACACACCTATAGTCACAATAAAACAGATCAGCACATGCAGAAATGTACAGATGTATTAATATACAAATGCACACAGTAGATTTCCTGCACATCACCTGGCTTCCTGGTCTTGTTCTACTGATTCTACTGCAGTCTGAGCCGGGAAAGAGACAGATTCTGCCAATTAGCTCTCCCCGCTGTTAATGATGATGATGATGGTCATGGCTGAACATTAATTTAGAATGACTTCCTCTGCAGCTGTGCCTCGCAGCCACATATTTGAGTGGGAGACGATTGATGCATGCCTGGCTAAGTGTTCAAGGCATCAAAAGATTAGATAAAAAAGGACTTACACTTGGACAACTAACCTTGAACTTAAAGGATGTTTCTTTTTTTTTTTTCCTCATGTGGTATTCACAGAAGCAGTAGACAATGATGTCCATTCTGTTCTCGAGAGGAGAATCATTTCTGGCGTGACCAGAATGCTTTTTTCACGTTCCTCATTTAAACACAAAACATCACACAGTTCAGATCTTTTTCAAACATGAAGGAAACATAAGAAAGAATGAAAGACCAGTGCATGTGAGCAGCTCTGGTGCAGCAGGTGGATGTTAATTGCCTGAAGGGCACCTTGATAGCTGTTGGAGGAGTGGAGGGTGTTACCCCGTATTCACACTTGGTTGATGTTTCGCTCTATTCTGACAGATTGTTGGTGGTGTGTGAGGGCCTGATTACATGTATGTGTTGGTCTTGTGCAGCTACAAAGTACTGGACAGTTAATTAATTTGTTCATTTAGTTTTTGCTTTGGTATTGCCTTTCATGACTTTACATTGAGTCAACACAGGTATTTAATGAGCAAACTTGGTAGCATTCATTAAATATATGGAAAAAATTAAGTCGGCATAAGTACAAACCACATCGCCAATCACAGACTCCTGTACACAGTGACTCACATATCGCAAAGTTATTAATATAACTTATTTTGTTGTAAAAGCTCAGCAAAGAGCTCCATAGAGATCTCTGCTTTTATTGTGAGAGTCTTCTGGCTCTTGATCACGCTGATTAGTATCGGTGATGCTGTACTGATGCTGGATGTTGTGCCATATTTGAGTGCAAACAGCTGAGGGAGGAAGTAGTGGAAGTGAGCGGTGATGGAGTGACTTCCTATTGCTTATACTGGTTTAAAATTCATGTGATCCAGCTGAAACTGTTCCGCCACAGGTGTGTGTAGAGAACTGAAAACTCATTTCTTCAGGAAATACCTCCCATCCAGCTTTCCAGCTCCTGGTCATGTTCCCTCTGCCATTTCTACTTCTCCCCAGGAAAAAAAAACATGCTTCTCCCTCTGTATTTAGCTTTTATGCAGCCTATTTCTTTCCCTCAACTTTCTCACAGAATTACTACCCAGCTAAAATTGATTGTTATTTATGCTGTTGATCCCAGGAAATAAAAAATATTCTTATTAATCTATCTATCTATCTATCTATCTATCTAAATTTAAATGCCAATTTCATTCTTTTTTAGACAATTTATTACATTTTTACATAGCAAGCTTGCATTTTTTGCTTATTGCACTGAATTCAACAGCCAGTTACATCAAGATGAGTGACAGGTGCTGGGGTGAGAACTTGCCCAGCTGCATCTTGATACTTGGCCAGATTTTACTGCAGATTGTGCACATATTGCCTGGTGAAAAAACAAAACATCCTTGCCTTATAACCAGGGGGGCAAGGAAAAGCAAATTCAGCCACTCTTGGAGGCTGAAGAATACCTTTAAAAAAAAACTGTATTTGTACATAAAAACAATGTCTTTCAGCAGAAAGTTTTTTATCAGACTGGCAAGCCAAAAAAAGAAAGACAGACGAAAAATGGCCACTTCAGAAGGAAATGACAATCTGTCAAAGCCTTGTCCAATAACGGTGTGTAACCATCACGTTTATCCTCTTTAAATATATTTTTGGGCTCTTTTTGGTTTATTAGACACTATTCAGTGGAGAGCACAGGGGAAAACACAGAAAGCAACAGCAGGAAGAAGTGTAAATAATGAAGCCACAAGTGCACGACCTGTGACTTAGGCTTGCTGAGCGACTCCTAATGTCCAAGCCCCATGTGCTGCATTTGTTGTTCATTACATTCCCACAGGATCTGCACCTCCTCTCGGGGCTCTGAAGATGGCTTTTATGGCACTGTTGAGGCTGTTTTGTTGATGTCAGCATACAACTGGATTTCTGCAGCGATTTGTGTCACCCCCCCTCCATCATACACACTTTGAATGGTTGCAGTTATAGAGCTTTGAGTCACTGGCCCTATTAAAGCAATAATCCATGACATTTTTATATAAATAAATGTCTGTGTTGCTACTCTCTATCACCAAGTGATTCAACCTATAGCGGCTCATCAAAGGTTTTACATTAATCCTCGGATGCACAGGAAGTGATGCGTTTTATGTGTCCTGCAGCAGTGACAGCAGTTTGTTCAGAATAAATCGAATAAGACCTGGGTAATTGTGATAGCCAGCATGGCTGAATAGGCAAAGAGAAGAGTGCCACCTATAGAGGCTCCGACTCCATCAACATAAAAATCGATGTCACGGTGCTAAACACACTTTGACAAGAGATTACCGGGACATGCAGCGCAGAAACACCACAGCAGTTAATGCTTAGAATTAAAAATGAACAAATAAGAAACTCACCTATGACAAATCTGACACAAATCTAGATAGATAGGACTGCAGGCAGACACATCCCGTACATACACAGGAAAAATAGGTAGAAATATGTGTTATGGCTCTGATGATGTGACATGATGAACGGTGATGGTTTTCTAAACACTAACCATCCATTTTTTTTTGTGGGCTTGAATGCTGCTGTATATTTTTTCCTCACTTTTTCTCTTCTGTCCTTTCTTCCCACCCTTTTTCTCTGCACTCTTGTCACACTCTCCTCTCCTCTCCCCACTAATCTTCTCACCCATTCACTACCCCATTTCCTCCCATCCGCTCCTGTCCGCTTTTTATTCGGATGTAAAAATAATACAGACGTGTAGACATATGGTGAGTATGAATTACATAACTAACAACCACTATAAACTCCCAAGAGTACCTTTGTGCTTAAATTTTAAATCCAGCAGCAGCGAGGTATTCATCCTAATCTATTTGCTGGGAGAGGAGCAGTGAAGGAGCCACTCTGAGAGAGGCTGTATAATATGAACTGATGGATGATAATTCACCCGCTCTGTCATGTGTAGTGGGCTGGCAAAGAAGATGCTGAGACTGCTCCTCCATCCCTTGCTTTTCTCCTTTCTTTTCATGTTTATTCTTTTATCGCTTTTCAACTTTTATGCATTGCTCTCTGTTTTGTTTCCTATTTTCCTCTGATCCTTTTCATCCCAACATCCCCTCTCTTCACTACACTTTTGTCTCATCTTTGTCTCTTCTCTCCTCTTTTCTAAACTTCCTCTAACCCATTCTCTCCCATAAAGATGCTACATATAGCATTTTTTTTGTGTAGGCCAAAATATCAAGATTGCATTTCTCATAAACACTATTGCTGCTTATTGCAAGGAAGCCACTTGTCCCCCCATGGCCTTCCCTAGACTTTGTCCACTTGTGTTTTATTTTGAAGAGCAATAAAAAGGGTGAGAGCCGATAGTAGACCCTGATGGCAGCCTTTAAACCAGTGAAGTGCTCAGGCTTCCAGGGCACTTCTGGTTCCTTTATGTGAAAACGAATGCTGTTTCTGATTCCCATTTAGCAGTCCTTTGTCCTTTGAAAATGTTAGTCTGAGACATGAGGGCTAACACCTAACACACTAGCCGTGGATAATGTCAGTGAAGCCATGACAGCGGGCATTGTGTGTGGTGCCGTACACATTTTACAACACTTTTAAACAATTACGGTGAAAATCACAGATTCACAAGTGCAATTGATTATTGAGTCACCATGGTAACTTTTGCTAGAGACAAGCTGAGAATGAGGAGTCAACATCGGAGTCAGCTGCTTAAATGCTAAGCAAGGTAATATAATTTTTGGATTTTTTTTTTTTTTAACACAGTTAAGAACTTGGTCCACACCACGTCAACAAATAGACATCTGTGTTAAATCCAAAGATGTCAAGCCAATCAGTCCACAGCCTTGACTTTGGACATAGTTTGAAGCAGTGATTTTGTAGCCCAATATTTTATTTTTTATTGTTATTTGTACATTCTTTCATTGAGCTGATGGAACTGGAAGCTCCAAATCATTTTAGTGGTCTATTTGTATTTTGACAAGTTAAAGTAAAATGAAGCTGAAACTATCCAGTTACATATATAATAGTGGAACTTCATTTCTGCACTGACCATTTGCACTGATTTCTATACATAGATACACTTATTGTACATACAAATATCTGGTAATATATTCATTAAAAAAAGGTTGTATAGTTCCCACATATTTGTATTTATATGCATTTTTTTATTTTATTTTTTATTTCAGTTTTTTTTCTTATCTGTATATATAATTCTGACAGTAATTGTTGGGTTTAATGTACACTTTTGTTGTTTTTATTTCACACCTGCTTTGACAATATCTGTTTTCTCTTTCCCATGCCAATAAAGCTCTTTGAAGTGAAACTTGAATAAAGTTGTCTTATTACAGTACTTACCATGTAAAATAGTTTGTGTTTTGTGCCATAAAGCAATCCCTCTTTGTGCTGTGAAGCAACCCATATTTGTGACATCTGACCTGGTGGCACGCAACGGAAAATGCAATGCAGACTGGTAGATGCAGCCAAGCTTATCACTAATGGGTGCTCTATCTCAAAATGAATGTGGCAATGATTTATAGATGTAAAAATGCCACGCATCTCCTCCAAAAATATCCTGCATAAGAAAATAAAGACATGAGGATGTAGGACAGGTAAAAAATATTAAACAATCCACAAACACATACCAGACAATAGCATTTCCTACTTTCCCTTTGTGTTTATTTGTCATTTAGCCTCCCTTCACTCTTCATTATTTTTCTTCTTGTATTTTTGTTTTAACTCTGTCACTCTCTCTTCTCAACTTTCCCTTCACATCTTCTCACCTCCCCTCCCTCTTTTCTGCTCAGTGCTTATAAGTGCCTGGGGGACTGAGAATGAGAATTAAATGTGATTTGCATCGGACTATCTCTACATAGCACAAGATGAGTGTTTTCTATAAAGTTTGGCTTTTTGTAGCTCACATCCACTGGAAAATAAACTTGAAATTGAATTGTATATCCCTCTCCTTTATTCACTCGCTGATTTCTTATCTGTCCTCTCGCCTCCAGTCCTCGCACGCTCCCTCTCTATTTCCCTCATTCTCTTCTTTCTCCCTCTCCTCTTCACCTCCTACTCTTTGCAGTTGTCAACCCATACAAATCCGACTATAAGAGGTGTTACTTGATAAGTCTCACATGCCCCTTCCAGCTATCCCTCCAACACATCACCCAACATTATTTTCAGCTTTATTCGTTCTTTCCTTTTTATACTCCTGTCTCCTCCCTCCTCCTCTCTTCCACCTCCTTATTCACCCATCTGTCCCATTCTCTTCCCTCTGCATAGCCTTCTTTCTCTCTCTCGTGTGATGTTTTGACATCAGCTTAGGCCATGTCTGCAGAGGTGTGGGTGCTTTTGAACACGTAAGTACATTTCTTAATTTTTATAAAAAAGTCCACATCGGACCATTTAAGAAAATTAAAATGCAAGAATGCACCACAGACTCATATATGAGCATGCACAAGAAGCTGAGGAGTGACTGCATGGTTTGCTGATGTCACTGAGTTACAAATGCAAGTTTAGAAAAAATCCTGTTAATGTCCAAAACTGTGTAGAAAATGGGTCAGAGCAGTGAGATGACAAAAATGAGGGCTAGCCATGTATACAGAGAGATGACAGGGCAGGGCTCCCACTGAAAGCTACAAATGAATACAAATGAATACAAATTATTAGAAACTACAGAGAATGATTTTTCCACACAGCAAAAGGAAAATGGCATTACAAAATTACACTTTGGAAGCAATTTTTTCTAAAGCTGTGTTTTCTGTGACCAAAAATGCTATATTTATGTGGACTGGAGGCCAACACCTCTAGTTTATGATAATAACCTTGCTCCTAAAGGACAAGCGTGGTATTTTCCAGCCTAGGCTACATCAAAATGTTTTCTTGTCACTAAATCGAGCGGTGAGTTTTTTGGTATGCACAAGTATGCTGTTAATGATGGGAATCCACATTTCAGTACTGACTGAGTTGAAAGATACCTGACTTTTGCTTCATTGCTTCATGCCAACACTTGAGCATACAATGTGTTTAGTAATTGTTTATGTTCATCACCTACAGGGTCAAAAACCATACCATACTTTCATTATTTTCAGGGTTGAAACCAGTCCATACAAGGCAAACACACCTAGACAGACAAATCCCAAGCCATCTGACATGCCTGCTGAATGCAAATAAATGCCAGCATGTGAATGCCACACAGTAAGGACCCAGGCTGGGAAGCAAACCCAGCTGTGAAGTGACAGTTTTATCTTCTGAGCCGCTGTGCTCTGTCCTGCTGCCGGCCTGCAACAGCCAGCGTGCCGCTCTCGTGCCCTCCCTCCTCTCTGCTAATATTCTGTTTAAACAACATAAATGGTATCCACTGCTCTTTCTGACTGCCATAGGAAAAGGAAGAGTTTCTGTGGTGACCCGTGTCAACTGTGTTAAAAAGATCATTCATCAAAATAGGAAGTCTGAAAATTTGCATATTTCAAGCACACAAACCTCTTCTCTCTGTTTTCTCTCTGTGTCAATCTGCCCTCATATTTGTTTTTGTTTGCAGGTTTTCACTCTGTCTTGCTGTCACACACACACACAGACACACACACACACAGACACACACACACACACACACACACACACACACCATATATGCAGAAGAAACTAGTACAAAATTAGATTTCAGTCTTATCCTACAGTGCTCTATTGAGGTTGACACTTTGTTTTGATATTTTTCTTCATAAGGCTATTAATAAAAGAAAGGAAAAAGATTGCTTTGAAAGCTGCTTGAAAGCCTCCAAATGTGTTGCATTTCGCCTTGAAAGCGATTCGCAGCTTTTTACTCAGGTATAATTAGTTCTGACGATTTTTGTTTAAAGGCGATGGCAGCTTTCACTGAGATCAAGTGAAAGAAACTTAACAGTCAATTACCAGGCAGCAGAACCTAATGATTTACATAAAGTCCTATCTGAATATTTTGGCCTGGATATTACAATAATGTTGTATAAGGAGTACTGTGAAGCCCATACACACACAAAATAATAATTCCCTGTGAAACTACACACTCAGTGGACACAATACAGGGACAGTCTCCGGGAAATAGGATATTTTTACTGACATCGTCTTTTAAATCCACTTCATCTGCAGCCTAATGTCTGGAAGCTGTTCCTTGTATTCTTTATATTCTGTACGCTCGGTGTAGACGGCAAGCTCAAAACACAGAGTGAAAGATGGATTTCACTGTTCAGCAGCTCCACAGTGACTTGTTAAAGTTCACACACTGGAATAAACACAGATTTGAGCATCATTGTGTTGACTTTGACTCGAGACCAGGCTTATCTGCAGTCATATAGTGTTAACCTATCAGCATAGAGAACCGCCATCAATATAAGCCTCTAAACAATTATGAGAGGAAGAGTCATCGGTATTATTCATTTGTTTTTGTTGAACTGACCCTTTTTTTAAAAAAAATAATTTTGCTATTAATTTGTATTAGAAAACTTCAGATCAGCTTAGAAAGTCAAAAAGAAAAAGTATGGTCTGTTTATAGCCTTCAATATGTGACTATATTTGAGTGTTTACATTTTTTCTCATAACATTTTTTTCTTTTCATATAGTTTGAGTGTTTGAGTTCCCACTTTCAGAAAGCATTCGCCTGTGCTAATTGGCCGCTCTGGGGCACCATCATTAGCAACTAGACCTTTCTGCTCTTGTTATTCAGAGGTCAGCACAAGTACAGATCCCAGCCTTAAAAAAGGACACTGTGTGGCCTTTATTAACCTCTATCAGTTGATAAAATCACATATCATCAATAGAACTTATTTATTCTTAGAGAAGTGGTTGTGTAGGACACCATGACGCAGCGATGAATCATCAGAGCAGAGATCCAACAGAAATGCGTAGTGAAAAACAAATACATGACAATTCAATGTTGGATGGGTTTTATAATACTAGAGGAAGTTTTTTTTTTTAAAATTCTTGGAGGAGACTTTTAGGATATACAGTTCATTGTAACATTACTACAGGTACATACAGGAGAATGACAAGATCATAAACCATCCATGAATCCGTTTGGTTTTATTTACCAACTGTCACCAAGTTCAAGTTCTGCTCGTTTGTTGCAAACAGCTAGTCTGTATCATAGCATGCCAGGTAGCAACCATTTTCACCTGCATATTACCTTTGAAATGGCCACTATGTAATTACTAAACCACTCAGTTCTTACTTTAGAATTACATATGTAACCCAGAATAAGCTACTCATCTGATGACAGCCAGTCAGTCTGAAAACTGGTGCTAATAATTTTAAAAACATTGCCTGTCAGTGAAATTCCTGGTGATTTTTTATTATTTATTTATTTAGTAATTTTTTACTGCTGCTGGTTAATTAACTTTTAAGAACCAATAATTCAACAATTACTTGTGATGTTCACCAATTTTATTTGCATATTACTTAGTAATTAATACCAGTTATTGCTGTGCAATTAATTATCTGTAATTGAAGAGGCCACTTATTTGGATTACCTTCTTTTTTCTTCAGTTCACTTCTGTTGCCAGCAGACGGTTTGTGGGCGTTGCTGATGGCACTCTGAGCTGCACAAAACCTGAATGTGTTGCAAAAGGCAAGCAGGGAAGTGCAGAAAAACAGCATGCATGCATAGCCAAACTTTCCTGGGTACCTAAAGAGAACCGGCATTCGCATTTGAATATAAATAGATGCTAGATGCTAACTGGATGTCCATCAATCCTTAATGTGTGAGCTTGGGCATTCTGCACCGCTGAGTAATGAATTAGATCATTACATCCTGTGACAAGCCAAACATATTCCCCTTTAAACATGGTCTCCTTGACATTTAAACATTCTCTTTCAATATAGTGGCCCTGGATAGGCTGATAGTGCACTATGGGCTTCACCACCATTAGGATAACAGGAAACCGCATAAATGGATGAAGCACCAAATAGATACTGATGAAAAGATGATGATGGTTTAAAAAGGCTTGCTTTGCCTGGATTTAAAGACTCTCCCCCTGACAGCCCCAGGCAGATATACATAAGTGGAGTTGAGAATTCAATCACAACTCCATTTTACTCTCAAAAGGGAGTGATTACAGTGTGTTTTGCCTTCGAGGTCAAAAGTGGAAGACAGAAAGAGAGACACAAAGGGACAAAAAGATGGAAAGAGAGGAGGATGTCCAGCGCTCTCTAGTGTTTCCCCAACTGTGGTAATAAGAGGCACAATACAATGTGATATGGATTGAATTGTTTGTTTTTTTAACAGCTTGCAGATGTGTGGCTTTGGTGACTTTTTAAAGATATCTATTTCAGTATTTCAATTTCAACTTGTGCTTGTAGAATGTGTGCTGAACAAAATGTGACAACAACAAATCTTCCTGCTCAAAATTTCAGATAGGGTATATACACCCAAGTGTGACGAGCTCTGTACAAGGCTTACAAAACCAAGGTACACTGATTTCTCAGAAATGACTATGGCATGATGTTCTTTGCTGTGGCAAACAAAATGCAATACAATCGAACTGGAAATCAAAAAACAAATCGAAAAAGGGAAGTAAGCAAGAACTCTGAAACAAGGATCACATGCTGTAGACATTCCTCCACCAGGGACGGAAACTGGACATGCCATTTTCCTGGGTTTGTCACATGAAAAGGTTAGCTAAAAGTTATGTTTCCCCCCTCACCTAGCCCCCTTCCCTCTATATGGCTGCTTGGGGCCCTAAGAGTGTCCCCTGGAGAGGGTAAAAGATGGTGTTTCCCCTTAATGAAAGCCAACATCTACAGGGATTTCAGCATGGTGAGACCGTTCAGCTTCCAGTTGAGATTCCCAGCTTCATTTTTTTTTTTTGTAGCGTCTGACACGGTCTGCTTCCTGTATCCTAGGCGATTGACTACCAGACAGGGATTTTGCATAATCTCCAGAGTATAAGATAATTTGAATGTTGTTTCTTGCAAATTCCTCGAAAAATGCCATTTATGTCTGGTGATGAGGGGTTTTCTGTGCTGCTTCTAGTGGATCTCCTTGTCGACTGATGAACAGCATCTTGAACAGACCACATCTCTGGATCTATGCAAGCTAGAGCTATCAAGGTTAGGGTCTTTTTAAGGATGATTAAGAAACATGTATGGTTAAATACAAAAATAGGAGCTGAAAATGAAAAGTTAACTCAACACAATAGGAAACTTCTCTTCAGGAGTTGGGAACTGCATCCAGCTTTTTGGAGTTGGAGGTGAATGTATGCACCTATAGTATCTGACTTTTCACCTCCACACTCTTACTTTCCCATAAATTATTTCAATGTTAGACTACTTCTTGTTTCTAGTTCTGTCTCTCCAACAGAATCTGTGTTTTAAGGCCCAAATTTTTGAGATGAGGCTATGACAACAGAATAAGTCAGCGCAAAGGTATGGCAAGAAAAGGTATGTCATTTTCTCACAGATAAACCATAAAAACATGTGGATTACTTGCTCACACAGCCTTGGACTTGTCTGATCTGTGCCACAGTCGAATAAAAACATTAGGGAGATTTCTGATCTCATATAAATTCATTCTACAAGCCAGTAAACTTCAGTGAACTTAATTGGGAGTACAAAGCAATGCTCTCTAGCATGGAGCAACAACACACAGAGGCAGAACTAAGCAGGAAAAACACATTAGCAGAGTGCACTCCCTATATGTTCCCTTTCACACTGTATATTTTGAGTTCATCTGTAAACCTTGAGATTCTATCTTGTTTGCCTCCCAGAGGTAAACAAAATAGAATCTCAAACAAAATAGAGGCAGCCATGTGGACATTTACATATTTAGCTGTCCCTGCTGTCGCCAGACTGTAGTATGCATGCAAAGTTCACATGCAAAAAGGATAACAAGTTGCTGCCAAGCCCCCGGTTACACTGCCAGAATCTAGTCAAACCTGACAGGATTTCTCCACAGGGATCGCTGAGAGTGAAGTTATCCCTCTCATAGCTCAAATCCTTAGCAACTCCATCATGACTGCTTAGCTGGTGGTTTGTAATGTCTCTAAAACATGCCATTAAAAATATTGTTTATTAGTTACTGACATAAACTGTTTCATGAATAATCCAAAGCAGTTGAATGGAGTAGAGTGGTCATTCCCATTCAAGTCAATGCTCCAGTATGGCTGACGTGGCAGACGTTTTTATGAGTACTGTTCCCATGGTACCATAGGCCTAAAATCCATATAAGCTGACTTCAGGCAAGTTGCTGACTTGTTGAGGTAGTAAGTTTAGCGGCAAGGACCAAAGCAGTGAAAAGGCGTGACGTGGCCTTGATGTGGGTGTTCCTTGAGGTTTTTGATGTTTGTGGTTTGCCGCTAGTTTTGCATAGCCAGACCACACTTCATTTTAACACTGACCTTTCTTCAGTCAGGACTGGAGAAAGGTCTAAACCCATTATCATTCTGCTTGTTTGTACTTCTTTAAACCAAGAACAATCCTCTTGTGTGGTGATGAGCACAGGACAATGCTGACTGAAATAGTGGCCCAACAACAGGCTTGTACCCACACTCTACATTCACTAAGCCAGACTTGATGGCCACTGGATCCTTCTCATGGAGTTGAGTTGTCACTTATGCCAGCACTTAGGTTGTTGCTTTCTATTTTTAAAGTAGGTTAAATCGAAGTTTTTTACATCTTTGCTCAGTTGAGGAGAGCTACCTATAGCTAGTTATCTTTACAGTATAAGCAGGTGTCCTTAAGCGTTTAAAGTTAAGAAAACAACCCTTTTCTCCACTTAAGTATGGCTAAGCTTTGATAGTTTGTTAGATTTAGGGGTTTAATTAAGGAAAAAAGTATGTCTAATCATGCTTACCTGCTAGGAAGCATGAAGCACAATCTTACATAATGTTTTTGTCAACACCTTTACTGATGTCAGATTTTTACCAGTGTTTTTGACAGTTGCCTAATCGCTTAGAAACACAAAAGGACACAAAATGTTCACAGTCCCAGTATTAATTTCTGCTTTTATACTGCAGCCACAGCACAACATATCTGCACAGTTATTAAACAAGTATGACACACTTTATGTCCCTGCTGACTTGGGTTATCACCACAGCAACTAACCATAATCACTATATTATGCTGTACCAAATGACCATGGCAAACAGTGCAAAGACCATTCCAGTTCTGTGGTATAACATCTCCATCACCCATGAAAACCACCACTGTGTTTGTCACACCAGAGCTTGACCAAAGCCCATAACAACCAAGCCTATTTTAGCCACTGAACAAGAAAAACTGAATTATAATTGGACGTTGTAGTTTAAACAAAAATGTCCCATTTATTAATGAGGTCGTTGAGCAGAATTGCAATTTTACAGCCAATTTTCTACTGTTTTAATTGCAATGGGTTTATTGCAGTGTTTTCTTGGCCTTACAGAGCAGTTTGACATGAAATATACTTTACATATCTTACACATTAAAATGTTATGTGAAGAGACAGTGCATGTATCCTTAAGTATCCCAAGTGCTTACTATAAATATGATGTGTTTCTGCCTTATCACAAAGCTTTCAAAAGGGTTTAGAGTTAATCCAGATGGTTTGGGGATATTTGACATGGATGCTACAAGAACTGTTTATACCACTGGGTCTGGTATTTGTTATATGATATGTCTTTTCGTAATGTAACCAGAAAAATGTTAAAATTATCCTTAATCCCTTTTCATTTCCTCTTGATAGTCAAAACGATTTTCTTTTGTGGGCTGTTTTCGGTGTGTAAAAAAACAAGCTGGAGACCGGCAGGCAAAATGCTTCCCGTATAATCCGCTGAAACACACACACCCACACAAACACACCCACACACAGTTCAGTATTTTCTCTCTGAGCT
>OMLB01026807.1:0-25695 GCA_900302555.1 Myripristis jacobus | reverse complement strand
TATCGGTTTTTGCTTTTGTTTTCTGGCCTCTGCCCCTCCTCTCTGCTCTTTTTCACTTTTGCCTCCAACTTTTGAAGAGCCTGGAGAGAGAGAGAGAGAGAGCGAGAGAGAGAGAGAGAGAAAGAGAGAGAGAGAGAGAGAGAGAGAGAGAGATGGAAAAAAGTTGTGCACTCTATTCCACCACCACAAGATGGTAGTATATTGCCTCTAGTTCATGGTATCAAATCCACAGTAATTTAAAAAAAGGTTTTAAATGTTAATGAAAATGTAGATTCATTATAAATAAAATGTTTATTGTAAATGTATTTTCTCCTCTTTATGAAACTCCCTGTTTTTACAATCTGAATCTTAACACATGGAGCAATGGCTGCAGATGAAGGAGAGTGGTGAGACACGGCAACAGACAACATGAGTCAGCCCGTCCCAAATCTTACGTCAAACTCCTCCCAGAAGCCCGCCTTGCTCTTCTCCCCCTCTCCCTCCTGCCCCTGTTTGACGTCCAGCACTTTGACTCGGCTGTCAATGTCTGCTGCGTTCATTCTGGTGGAGAAATAAGGCTGCAGAGAGAGAGAGAGAGAGAGAGAGAGAGAGGAAAGTAGTGAGAAGGAACCAGTGAAACATGCATTTCATTCAGTTATTCTCATAACAGATTTAAAAGAAAACTATAATAATAGGCAATACAATAAATATGGTGCAATTGCTTGTAACAGTACACCACTCATTCCTGTTCATGCTCATATTAAACTTGTTGAATATTTGGTACAAGTGTTTTCCTGAGGCTTTTTAAACATTCAGGTACGTTATGTTTTATCTGAATAGTCTGCATTTCTGTGAGGCAGCTCCGCTCACCTGTTTGAGGTGCACCCAGTTCCCGGAGATCTCCTCGATGCCTTGGCGTTTGTAGAACTCCACCAAGTCCGCCAGCGTGTCAAACAAATCCGAGCCGCCCACTGTATACCTTTCATTCTGGACACACACACACACAGACCATACAACCTCTGAGTGACACGCATGTCAAATATTACCCCCCGAAAAATGAGGCATCCATCAACTTTAGTGACAAAATCATTGATAGCACAACATGGAAACAAATTCTCATTGAAACCTGGCATCCCATCACACTTATCTACGGTTGCTGTAATTACTGTGACCTGAATGAAATAGAGAATGAGTTTCACCTCGTGCTTTATTGTCCTTTAAATCATGACGTGCGCTTAAAATTATTTAATAGTTGTCACAATTCAGATCTGATGTGGTTAAGTGGCACCGAAAAACTTAAAAGCTCGAACATCTTGTAAATATTCACTGTGCAATACTTCCTTTTAGAAGCTGCTAAATGATTTATTTCATTGTTTTTAGGTGCATAGTTTTTTATTGTTTTTTTTTTCTTGCGCTTTAAGGAGTGCATTTTAATTTTGTTGTACTTGTACAATGACAATAAAGGCATATTCTATTCTATTCTAAAATGTTTATTTGAATAAAAGGTTCTTGCAGTCGCAGATTATCTCGAGAAAGCATCTGATCTGAGAACAAAAAGAGCATTTATGTGATATATTTCTCTTGGCTTCAGTGATACAAATTTTGCTTAAACGTTTCCTTTGTCTTTCCTTTGTGTAAAGTGTGTTTACCTTGAAAGTGACTGTTATGATTTGTAAATTAACTGTGTTTTTGGTGACTTATAATTCCATATGGGAGGGGTCGCGGGACAAAACACAGACAAGAGGTTTTTTTTTTGTTTTTTTATCTTTTTGTGTGGTGTGGTTATGGTTATTTTCAACCTGGGCCTTTTTTCTTTATTTTTCCCTTTGCGACTAGTGATTGGGTTCAAATTTTGTCGCTTACTTCGCTGTAGAGTGTCACTGAGCTCCCAGCAAAATTAACACAATCTCTGACCGCTGAACCCAAAAAGCAATTAAAATGTGTCTTTTCAAAACAGCAACACTCCTATATTTTGCAGAGGGTTTATTTTAACCAGACTGAGCTAACTGGCAAAGAAGAAGACTTGACTTGTGGATTTACATTTTCTGTAAATACAAACTCGTGCAAAGGGAGGAAATAGTTACTTCAGCTTCCTGGTAAATACACATACCAAAAATGGGAATTTTCTGCAGGCTTTCATAAAACAGCTCCCACCTGCTCTCAGGTTTTAAGAGACAGAACAGCAGAACCATCAACACAAGTAGTAACACAGCAGGGAACCCACTGTTGCTGGCAGTCCATTGCAATAATCCAACAGTTATTTTCATCAAATAAATGATGCAAAAATAAATACATAATGTAGTTTGTTTATGGCTGATTTTAATTTAGAGTGCCTTTATTGTCACTGCACAATAAATTCATAATGACAATGAAGCAAAAGGTTGTTATGCACACTGGGTGCTAGGAGAATGGCAGAAATTTGTGAATAAATTCATAATTACAAATAATTTTAGATGTGGGTGTTCCAGCGAATAAAACACATGAAGAATGCGCTTGAGCTGGAACGACTGAAGCCTCTTGTTTTGCTTCGTCTGATGTGACTGCAGGAGAAAACCCACAGCCAGAGAAGTAAACGAGGAAGTGTGTGTGATCAACGCCAAATAAGTAAGTATTATTACTGAAATCTCATAACCATGATTCAATCACTGCTATTTAAAGACATGTTTAACTGCAGTGTGAGTGTTATTGTGCTGAATGTGTATGTTTTAATCACTTTCTGGACTGCTGCAGATTGCTGTGTGGATGATGATGATGATGATGATGATGATGATGCAAACTGGCGGCACACAAAGCTCCACAGAAAAGACATACAATTTGGACTTTTGGATGCAATCAGTCATCACACTCTTAATAATAATCAAAAACTGGGAAAATAAGGCTCAGGTTGAATATAACTGGAATTACACTTTAAAGTAATTGGGTTACACTTTTATCTTCATATAATTATATAATGTAATTCCCCAACATGGATATGAAAGAAGGAAACAGAACAGAATAGAATAAAATACAGTAGAATAGCTCCTACACAGCAGCACTCATGTAAGAAATCCAACATTCACAGTGTTGAATATGAACAAAATTTGCATTTTTTTTTCATGCCTGTGCAGGGTAATTTGATTTTGTTTGTTCATTATTTTTTTGATGAGAGTACAGTCTACTGACAAAGACATAAGACTTCCCCTTGTGTGACACGCATGAACGCATTCTGATGTAATCACACTCATCTGGCCCCGGCAGCAGTGAACACTTGAGTCAAGCAAGGTTCAGAATCTCACCTGATCCTTGTCCCCGGGAATGCTTGCGCAAAGGCTTATATGACCCTTATAGTAATCTCATAGTAATCTATTATCCCCACGGCCGCACAGATCAACAATGCCCCGCATTCAAACGAGGGCTGCGCAGCGTTTGCTATGAGGTGAACCACTGCTAAAAATAAAAATGCTAAGCCTCTGCGGGTGCTGATGACGTGGGAACATAATCTATGAAAATGAGACCAGGAGATGATTGTGACATGTTTGCTGTACAAAATGTGCACACTGAAGAAACACTTGAGTGGTTAATGTGAAAATTCACACGGTGGTTCCATGTGCTTTTTTTTTTTTTGTACTCTGAGATAAAACTGTCAACGACCGCTGAATTTTGCTGTCAAACTGTTCCGACTTCTTACAGTGACACTTGGGAACTTCACCAACATCTATGACCAAAAAAGCTGAAAGATGAGCAACAGCCTGTCATTGCACAAGAATGGGGAAACTAGAGCTTTAACCTATTTCACAGCTTGGTGCACTGCACAACTTTGGGAATACCCCACATTGTTCTCAATGATGAGAATCTGATGTTTTTGGCCATTCCTAATTCTGTATATTCAAAAAACATGACCTGAGATATCCCTCATTTTTGTGCATGGGCTGTCTTGCATGCCACACACACACACACACACGCACGGACACACTCTGACAAAAGGGACAGACAGACAGATCGCCCACCTGGCACATGATCTTAATGTGGGAGACCCTCCTTCCACCTGTTTTGTTTCTCTCCTCAGTCACAACAGACAGAACAAAATCTCCAGGTTTGGACAGAGACTCCCTCACCAGGAAGGTCCCTGGCTCGTCTCGTTCTCCGAGCAGCTTCTCGGCGTGCAGCCCCGACAGGTGGCCGTGATACCACCTGGGTTAGAGAGACAGATAGATGTCCCGTGATGAAGCTGTGCACAGGAGTAAAGACATTCAAGGAAAAAAAAAAAAAAAAACATTGCTAAATTTGTCCTTCTTTGCAGCCGAGGTTCACCACAGTGACAGATGAGGACACAGAACCAAAACCTGTTTTTTTTTCTCATGTTGATATTTTAATGTTACACACACACTTTAAAAATGCACAATGAAAAACAGCTGAGGGTCAAGTGAAGTAAGAACCGCTTGGACTCAGCTGACGGCAATGCGGACTAAGCACTTTAACATTACCAGTTCCAGCACTGGGAAAGCACGTAAACTCAGCCGTCAAAGTGAGTGCTTACTGTATTTCATGTTTTTTGTTAGCTAACCCTTGGTCATTTTACACTTTTGATTTTATGTGATGTGTTGGGAAATTTGCAAGCTGCAACAAACATTTTGCACACAAAGTGGAATGGCAAAACATCCTCTTTCTCCTCCCTTCTTCACTTCCACCCATTTATTCTATTTGAGTGAAGCCGCTGCTGGTCTATAGCTGCAGTATAAATTGCGTAGTCAGGCTATTCACAGCCAACTGGTTGCCAGATATTCTATTCAGGTATTTACAGCATTGACTTTGTACTATAAGCAGGTGTGGACAGTATGCGCATGTGAAAACAGAAAGCCACAGCAGAGTCAGAAACACTGGTAAATTGTTATAAATGGCCATTGCAGATGTTTACAAGGCAAGTCTATTTCTGTCTGTAAAAGTGTGCTGTGCATATCTATCTGTAAGAGTGCCGACCTCTTTCTGTGTGTGTGTGTGAGTGCGGTTGTGTATGAGTGAATGTGTACTTGTCTGGGGCTCAGCGCTGCATGTCACCTAATTGTAGGCACAGTTCTCGATTTCTTCTTCTAAACTTCCTGCTTTGTGGTCGGAAAATTTCTGATGACAGATTTCGTGGCTGAACAGGCCAAAGTATTTAAAGCCTGCCCCCCCCCCCTCACCCAAAAAAAGTTACACACACACAGATCCCCCTTCCCAACACTGCCCCTATTTCTTCAAACTCCACTCTATTTTTACAGGAGCTGATAATACCATATACGATAATGCAAAAGTTATGCTACTGATGCACACCACTTTTTGTGTGATTTACTTATGTGATTTATCAATTTATCCAATCACAATATTTGATTTTAGAGATAGTGGAATAAGTTTCTCCGTGTGATGAACACATCATTCGTGTAGTTATTTTCAGTTGCGGCAGATCATAAGAAGTAATTGCTGCAAAAAAAAAAAAGAAAAAAGGTATTGATCATGCAGTTGCACACACCGAAGACCAGGCCTTGTACTGAATATATTAGAACTGCGTCGACCTCGACTATCGTGAACACACAGTCTGGAAATGTGCACTAATAGGAATAATTGTGCGTGCACTGTGTGGCGTGCAAAAATCAGTTCGGTTCTACACCTCTCAGGCTGAAGTAATTGCATGTCAGCTGGGTTAGTTCTACATGTAAAATACTGAAATAATCTCATGCATTAATGACTCTGAGGTGGTTGCATTTGTCTCCACTGCTGAGAAGAGATAGATTGGCAGATAAGTGAGAATTGGGTGGAATATAATCGCACAGCACTATGACCTGCTTAGGTATGCAATCATGATACTGAGATATGAGAGACTGAGTGAGATGGGGAAGACAGCGAGTAAGCAAGAACACAATGGAGTGTGCAAGAGGAAGAAAACTGGGGTCTGGCCATTGCTTTCAAAAGTGTCAAAACTTAAAGTTTCCAACCGCAGCAAGAAAGGGAAGTTAGACAACTCACAACTGAGAAGGGAGGGGAAGGGCTCAATGTGTGTGTGTGTGTGTGTGTGCGTGTGTGTGTTCAGAGGGTAGAGCTCCAAGCTTGGGTGAATTACACACACACACACACACACAAACACACTCAAATTTTCACACATAAAATGAAGAGTAGTGTCCTGCTACAATTGTTGAGATTTGACTCAAATGGAGCAGAACACTGCAGCCCAAATAAATTTATCACCGTGTTAGCGGGTTGGACATTAACCCACTTCACTCAGCCTACAGACTCACAGTGTTTCCAGGTCACCAGTGCCAAACAGCAGAAAAACTCTGATTCTAAATGCGACCACAACTTCTGCCGTAAAATGCAGTGTTGGCAACACCGTTTCATATCAGAATTTGTGGAAAGACAAACTATAATCTTACATTTTTCACTTGTATTTAAAAGGTAAAATGATTTGGTTTTTTTTATAATATGACAGTATTGCTTTGTTAATTTGCCCACTTGGTTGGAACCTATTGCAGAGCTGTCTGGCCAGGAGGGGGTCCCCTCTCTCTGTGGTCCTTCTCAAAATTTCATCTGTCTGTTTTTGGGCAGTTTCTTCTTGCTAGCTATGAGGATTAAGTCAAGAGATGTCATCCTGCTTGTTTGTTGTAAACATGTGGGCCTGAAAAGCCCTTGGAGACTGCCAGCAGTGATTTGGGGCTCTAAATAGACTTGAACTTGAACTTGGAGAACAACAATGGCCTGGGTGAGTTTTTGCAAGGGGTTAGGGGGGTTACACATCCCCTGATAAATACTGAACAAACAAAGACGCGTTTGCAAGCTGCGGCGATGCAACACGATGAAGCATTTATGACATTTAGTGTAAGTACTGCAGCCCAGGTTCATATGGAATCCATGAGTTACAGCAGTCAGACAGGTGTGGGACTGAAGCTGAGACTGCTGTGGGCTATAGGAGTCTGGACTGTGGGCGTTCACGTCACTGACTCACACTGTGACTGACATCCCCACTGCAGAAGGCATGCAAAAACCATTGAGACTTATTTAACAAATGGAACAAATGGCTGTCGGGGGAAACGCCTTGATTCAAGGGGAAAACATAAAAAATCCAACAGAATATCAGAGCCATGCTTAACCTGTCCACAGTGGACAGTCAGCCATTCTAGGAAATACTACTCCCTGTTGTGTAAGCAACCACTTAACCACCTAACCACCTCTCTCACACAAACCTGAGGGTGTGGGCGGCGACAGCACGTAGACACCAGTGAGAAAGGGCCACATTAACCTTCTAGGGGCTAAATATTAAGGCTTGATGGGAACATGGGGGTGAAAGTCAAGAGGTGAGAGTGTGTTTTTACCTCTCTGTGGTGGGGTCGGAGCAGTTGAGGGGGTATCTGAGCTCGATGATGGTGCCATCCTTGTCCTGGAGGATGCCGTTCTCAGCTGTGTAGTAGTCCACCAGCTCGGACAGCGTGGCAAACTTCTCTCCTCCGTACAGATCATAGAAATCACCGGTGTTTTGGATGCGGATGTGGGTCACCTGATCACCCACCCTGGGCAGAGGGCACAGTCACAGTTACACCTGCAGTTAGACTTCTTTGTAGCTCTCCTTAGCTGACAGGGAGTGTGGTCCCTTTCATGTACACTTCTGTTTCTTGAAGCGCTGGGTGGGACATTTAAAACTGTACAACGGTAACATTTGTCATAGTGGTACCGTGTCGTTTCAATACTCAAAATAACACCTCGTTTACTGGTAAAGCCGTAATTGGCTTGGGTTTTATCTGCACTGACATGCCTCAGCTGCACCATATCTGTGCCTATCTATGTATGTGCACATATCTGTAACTTATCTCTACCCAGTGCACTCAGTCAACAATAAAGCCTAAAACATCATGTCATTACAGGATTGATGGTTGAAGGAGATTTTTATTACGAGCGTCATAAAAAGCTTTTTTTGGATTTCATGTTTCTCAAAAACTCATGTATTGCGTGTTTTACTGTATGTGGGTTTTGAGAAGAAAGACACCGAGGATGATTGTTAGCAAATTCAGACTTTATAATAACCATTTGAATCTATCTACTTTTAACTCCTATGTGAGGGTAGAAGGTAGGGCGACACCCTGAACGGGTCAAAAGTCCAGCACAGAGCTTACAGACAGACCAACAATCACATTTACGCCTTTGGGCAATTTATAGTCCATTATTCATCTCATTTGCATGCTTTTTGCACTGTGGGAGGAAAACCACATGCATGTAGGGTAAACATTCAGATTCCACACAGAAATCGCTGGGGCTGGGAATCAACCCCCCGTCTTTTTTGCTGCGAGGAGACACTAAGAATTGCTGAACCACTGTGATGCATGCAGGCCCAGAAAATAAAATATATAATATATAATATGAAAAAAAATGTATGATAATGTCCAACTACTAGCGACATAACACTTACTTTGTAGTCTTGAATACTGTTCCAGGGATTCATTTTTCCTTGTGGCATTAATTATTTATAAGTTATGTAAAAATTCCACATATTCAACCAAAAACTATATACTGTAGTGTTGTAATCATAACATTAAGAGTTTATTATACCTGAGCTTAAATATATTCAAGATTTACAGCAAGCATCAAGGATTTGTCAGTCAAAACTAAGGTTTCAGGAGAAGATGTGCACGTACATGCGCTCAGTTTGTGGGGCGAGGCATCTCATTATTACACATAAGTCTATTTAATTGCCTCCGAAAGTTGCTCATTTTAGCCATGATTCACACTGTTAATGAATTTAGTTTATTTTATTTCAAGAAAACCTTTGTGTCTGAATGTCTTCTCTATTCCGAAAGCCCTTCCTAATTTGAGTGTGCAATATAATCTGCCGTATCAACTCAAATGCCCACTAACTTGAGATATTATTTCAGAAAAAACAAGCAATATGTATCCATTTTTGTATAATATAATAACAGATTTTGATGCAAGGCATGATTTTTTTTTTCATGCTTATAGTGGGCAACAGAAAACCTGAATTCTATGCAACAATACTAATTGCAAATATCCAGAGTAGAAATATTAAAATATCTCTACACGCGTGTGTGTGTGTGTGTGTGTGTGTGTAGTAAGAAAAAATTTGGATGTTCTGTGCTTGTCCAGCTTGGCCACTTTGCTAGGTCCACCTGTACAGCCTAATGCAGCTCAGTGTAACAGCTCTGCCATAAATTTGACCTTTCAAGAAAGTTTATAATGTTCAGTTTTTGTTGACATTGTGCAGAATGTGTGAATTTAATTATATCTTCATTATTGAGGTTGTAGTTTGCAGAGGTCTTGTACTGGACCGCATTATATTGAGAGGTGTTTCTAATTTTTTGTCCTCCCTATTTATTGCACATGAGGGGGACAGAATATTTGAAACACCTCTCAATAAAATGTCCAGTCCAACAGCAGCACTAACTAAGAGCTCAATGCCAAACCTAGAATTGGATGAACACCTCTATTACTGTGACAAAAAGAAAACCTGAGCATTATAGGCACCATAAAAGTAAACTTTATGGCGGGACAGTTTTATTGGATTGTATTCGATTTCGCAGGCGGATCTAATAAAGTGGCCACTCAGTGTGTGTCATTTCTCTCCTGTTTGTTTTTAACATATTACGTGAACGACAAATACAGGCAAGACTCCCAACACAGCTTTTAAAATAGAATAAAGATGGTAGCTGACAGAACAAGATTTCTCCTCAACTGTGGAGTTGGAGTAGGAGAAGACAAATTTGGGCTAAGCGCTGAGACGAGCTGACTGATTACCTGACGGAGAGGGAGAAATCTCCTACATTCTTCTTGCTGGGCCGTGCCAGGAAGCTGCCATGAATGCCTCGAGACTTTAAAACTGTCTCAGCTTCCACGCCACTGATATCTCTGTGGAACCACCTGGAAAACACATATATGTCAGAAGATACAAGACCTCTAAACTCTCAGCTGGCCTACAGACATCGGCTACAATTGAAGGGTTTCATTAAAAAAAAAAAAAAGACGGTGTATAATTTAAGAAATATATTACTGCCTGAAATTCACGAGGCACAATTTGAAGTACATGAATAATTCTGACCTCACAAAAATGAACGAATCTAATCCAATGATGTATAGTGTAATAACGACGCTTAATGTCAGTACTAACCCATAATGTGCTTTCATGGGAGCAGTCAATTTAAGAGAGTGGGTGTTATTTTTTTTTTAAAAGGCGTATATCTCGTTTTGGAAAAAAAACACTTCAAATATAGGCATACGCATGTATGCTTTGTACCGACTAACATCTACATAACACCCAATATTTCCTCACATCAATTACGTGAGCGCATGGAAGAAAAAAAAACTATTACAAAGTTCATGTGCAGACAAAATACTGAATACATGTACACAGAAATGTTCTTCCTGTGTTTGACCGGAGTCCTAGCAACCTCAGAGTTAGTTTTTGTGTTTTTCCATTCAGCAAGAATGACACGAGAGCTCCAGTAAGGCTAACTGCAGGACGGGCAGGTGAACTGTGGGGTCACCACAACCCGATTGCTTTAATTCATTCAGCTCAGGCCTTATCTCGCTGCACTGCACCAGTGTTAAAATAAACAAATCATTAATGTCACAATGTCCATATGAAAAGCAGCTGCCGAGCAGCAACACATGCATCACAAATCACATGATAGAGGAACAGACCAGGACGAGTCAACAGCTGGAGCAAGAAAGAGAAGGAGGAATGGAAACAGAGAAGTTGACATCACGCCTTACACAAAAGACAGATTACAACAAAAGTTGACTAATGGAGGGTTAGTGTCTAGTGAGGGCTTCACTCACCGAACCATGTTGCTGTTCTTCTTCTGCGAGCAAACAGAAGGAGAGACTGGTGAGGTTCACTTGCAAATGAACATGTACAAACTCAAGCACAAGCAATTTTCATGATTTCTCAGACAAATGAGGAGCCCGTTCCTCACCGTTGCTTCACTAAAAGGCAGCGAACCTCGATTTTAATACAACAGATACATCACTCCCGTGCTTTTACGCTCTCACACACACTCTCGAACGCACCAACATGTTTCCATCTAGCATCATAACTCTGTTGAGTGCTATCGCTCCGCACACCGTATTCACAAACCCCCCTCAAATTACCCGCACTCTCCTCCTCTTTTCCTTCAACGCATTTCTCCGTCCAATCCCCCTCCTATTCAACCCCTCTCTTTTCCAATAGGAAAGCAGGTTAACACTTACTGTTCTCAGCTGCCTCTGAAAACAAGTGGCACTTGCTGATAAGGTTGAGCGTGTATGTCTTGCCCCTCTGTTTTCTCACCTCCTCTCTGTGTGTGTGTGTCTCTCTCTCTCTCTTTCTTGCTCTTTCTCCTTCCTTCCTTTTTGTGGCTCCTTTCACAAAATAGTGAAAGCAAGACAGACAGAAACAAAAATAGCTGACAGGCCGGAATTCCTTGAACAGGCAGACCCTTTTAAAACGCAGTCACAATAAAAAACGCTTCATATTCAACAAGAGAAAGCCTTTAGGTTCTGACGACTCGCTGTCTGAGGCTCCATCACTTTGTTTTCTGAGACTATGAAGGCAATGAAACTGCAGGATGAGAGAGAGAGAGCACCTTTCCGGTTTGAAAAAAAAAAAAAAAGGAATTCCACCTTGGTCACAGGAATAAGAAAAGCAAAAAATAATTATAACATCCACAAAAATATGCCTCTTCAGCTCCCCGTGCCTCCACGAACTAGCCCACACTTCGCTTCTCATTCATTTGTCTGAAACGCTTTTCCTCCCTCAGGCCACCTGTCTACTACTACTCCACATTTCTGTTGTCTGTTTGCTCTTTACTTCCAGGTGCATATCTGCGAACATGTGTGTGCGAGTATGTAACACACACACACACGCACACACACACACAAAGGTCAGAGTCTCAGTATACTTCCTTATTTGCAGTGGAGCCTTCCCCTCTACACTGTGTGCTGCTTTCATCTGGTAAACCATCTGCAACTGTGAGTTAACACACAAACTAGCGAGGCAATGATTACAGAAACCCCAGCGAAAGACAAAAAAAAAAAACAAACATAGATGCATAAGAGATACATGGAGCAAAATATATTAAGTTTTGGTCTTGCATATGTTGCAGCTGTACCTGTCACCACCAGAAGAGGCGTGCAAGTGACACCACTTTTTTCATAACGCAAAGGGGGCTTTGTCAAATTGTAAATACAACGTTATACACATGCTACAAACACATTAACAAATTTCTACCATCTTTGGAACAAACCAGGGCTGCCCACATTTGACTTGCAAACCATTATGCCCTTTCAAATCTCTTGAAAGGGCATATTTGAATACATGCAAAAGATGTGAATTCTTTTCCCAAGCTAAATACATTTTCCTCACTTTGCCATGAAACACTGGCCGCTTTCTGCACAATGCTTGCTCCGATATGTGATATTATTTAAAAGGCGAGACATTTTGACATTTAACACAGTATTCAGACAGTCAAGAAAAAGATGAGAGAGTGTGAGAGAACATATATGCCAACGCTGCGCAGACACACTCCGACATAGATGCACATGAACGCGTAGATACACAGGCAACGGCACTGCAGGTGTGAGGCTCAGAGCCGTGGTTAACGCCAGCTATTGCATTTTGCATTATGGTGCACAAAATCACATTTAACACCTGAAGCAGCTTTGGCTTCCCTTCCCTTCTGCTACCGCCGAGCTTCATTTCTGAGGCTGTGAAGTACCAGCAAAGCACTTTGACACAAGATGATAGCAGCACTTTCCCACGGCATCAGCACGACTGCCTAGCTCTGTTTACTCTTCTGAGAGCGCTGCAGTGCATTAACCTCTTTTTGTTTTTTGTTTTTTTTTTGGGGGGGGGGAGGAAAACTTTAGATGCAGTGCTCTTATTTCTAGGCCGCTGAGCTAGTTTCTTCCATCGAAGTACTCATCACAGGAATGCTCTATTACATTATCAAGATACAATGACTATGACCTTGCAGTTCTTGCTGCTGATGGAAATTGAGGAAGTTCATTTTGAGGTGCTCCGAGCATCAGTTCTTGTTATGTAAAAATAGAAGAAACTCACCTAAAAGACATTGCATGCACTTCCACTCTGTACCTGAGCGACTCAGGTATCGCTGTCAGCGTTGGCTCTCTCCACCGGGACGAAATGGGTCGCCTCCTGTCTCCTCTCTCTGCTCCTGTCTGAGACGACGCAGAGCTACTTCAGGGCTGCGCAGGACTTGCAGAAACAGTGGGGTAATTATCGAAAGCAGGTCACGAACTTCTGAATCCTGTTAACCTTGTAGACAAGTGTAGCCTACTCCCCTTGTTTCCCTTTCCTCTCTGTTCCTTACTTGCTCCCAGGCCTGCTCTTATTCAGCCTCCCTCATGATAAGGTATCAGGCTTCATTTCCAGCCCAGCCTATTCTCCCGCCCTGTAATTTACTCTAATTTTCTTAATTACACAACTATCTATGAGCGAAAATAAGCCTGTTCCTGTCCCCGTCTATCCTTTCGTTTCCTCTCACTGCCTCTTCCATCTACACTGGCATGCCGTGTGCCTATCTCTAGCAAATAAAAATTTGTTTTCATGTAAATTCTCCCTCACCTTCCATGCGTCGATGCAGAGTACACAAAACTCTTTATGCACGTTGTTTTGTTTTTTTTTTAATAACAATTTCCCTGAGCTATGCCAGTATGCATAAACTCCCTTCTTAGCTTCGTTTACTGCAGTGACTCTTTGATTGCTTCTCCCCTTCAACCTTTTTTTTTTTTAGCCTAAATAAAACAGACAAGATCCAAATACTCGGCAAACTGTTAACCTTTTATTGTAGTCCATAAAAACAAACAGCAATGATAAAAACAACAAGGTGGTAACCATAATTATATCCAAAAATGTCAAACAAAATAACAATAGACTGTAAGAAATTAAATTAACTTAAAATTGCCATCATTCTCAATACCAACCCATGTACCTAAAACATGTGGAGCTATTGCATGTCCTTATTTGGAGCAAAGAGGGGAGAGTCCCCGAGGAACAAATCTGTGATGAAATCCTCCAGAAACGAATTAGGAATGTCAAGGTGCTGGTTGGGGTGTGAGCAGAGGGATTCGATCCCGAGCTGGGTCACCTGACTGGGCAGGTGGGGGTGGAGGAGGAGGAGAGGACGCAGGTAGAGGTATCACATCACACTGATCAATACAAAAGTGTCTTCATGTCATGGATAATAACAGTCTCTCTGGTGAAATGCAGAGCTCAGTGTCAGGGGCTGTCTGCAGTAGAGATGCACATCAGTGTGCCCCGTTTTATACACACACATACTGCAAACACACACACACACACACTCTCTCTCTCTCTCTCTCTCTCGCACACACACACACACACAGCACATTTGAGGACATCAGAGCTCAATAATTAAAAAACAAACAAACAAACCAACAGAAAAAACATTTAAAATACCACAATTTCCTACAATGTGAAAATGAGCACAACAAAATCCCTTGAATTCATTATTAATCCAAAAAATTACTCCGAAGCGCCACTGTACTCCAAACATGCACCTCTTAACGCCTGTCTAGCCATTTCAACTTCATGATACATATAGTTACATACACACGTTTGACCCTGCTGTACGGACAGAACGCGGCAGGTCAGCGGGGCTGCCTGCGGTCCGGTCACAAAGACAGTGTTCAGGTTAGAGAAGTTAGACGGGAGTTCCCAGTGGATGAGATAGACCTGTTTTTCTAGTTCACCACAGAAATAGAGTTTAACAGAAGTGATTCGTCTACTCACTCCTATCCTATCCTACTTCTATGGTTCCAGTCTCTTCAAATGAAAGCCCGGCAGCACAGCTGATGCTCTTCTGAGTCCAGAAATGGGGTTCAGGTTTGGAGTTGGGGGAGGGGGACTAACCTTACTGTGCTGTACATGGTGGCTGGGGGTGAGGAGGAGGACGGCTGCTACATGGCGGTGAAGTGAGGGTGGCTATCCTCAGTCTGCAAATGTGACACCTGTGAGATGTGCGATGGAGGTCAGTCAGCGTGGCACCTGCATCTGCTGTGAGGTTTGTGATTGGTTCTGCCCGGTGACCTCGGGGCCCCGGCTGGCCAAACGGCTCAGGATGTTCCTCTCGGACATTTGCAGCCGCACAGCAACGGGGGGTATCCTGGCAATAGTTGCCGGGAGACGGGTGACGTCAGCCTTCATGTCACTGAGCAGTTCTTCAAGCTGTTTGAGCACTGGAGCAGAGGAAGACAAAGCACGGGCACCGCTTTGATAACAAGATTCAAGGTCTTGTTTTGTTTGGTGAAATTCAAGTTTGACTCAGAATTGGCATGTTTTGAGGTAAGACACGACCAAAATTATGATCAAAATTAGACAAGGAATCTTTTTTTTTTTTTTAACTCTGTGTCTTGCCAAGTTCAGAAATCAAGATATTCATTTCAAAAGTGCTGCATAATAAACATAAAAAGCAACCAGGGTTTTTTCCTCTGGGTGTCACGACTTTTAAAGTGCTTGTTTTAATTAAAGAATGCAGATTAAAAGCCATCTATTCACTTTCAAAAACGTTAAAGGCCTCCTTTTATTTTTCTCAAATCCACAAATTTAAAAGCGACCTGGTAACTCTGTTTATCCCTCGAGGTACGCGGTTCATATTCCACATTGTTTACCTTTATGCAGTACTGCATTGGCAGGTTTGTTTCCTGACATGGATTCTTTGCTGAGGTGTTGGTGGGACTCGGCCAGACACTCCACCTCACTGAACCGTGTGTTGAGGGCCATGGAGGGGTGGGCCGGGTCCTCTGACATGTTTAGATAGGCTGCCCTACGCAACTGCTCCTCAATCACCAGCGCCTGCTCCAGTAACTACACAGAGAGGAAGAAAAGAAAAAAAAAAAAGAAAAGTCCAGTGAGTTAGAGCTCAGGCACGGAGCCAGACACACAGGCAGAACCGTGTGAGAGGAATCAGATCTCAATGCACCTTGAACCTGCGGGCCAGGAACTTGTTCTTGATCTCCAGGAAGTTGCCTCGACTCATTTCCCCTTTGAAGGGCTCGTTCAGGATCGCATACTTGACATCGTTCTGCACATCCTGCCACCGAGCATAGCCATGTCTGAGAGACACCGGGGTCAAGGGTTATGACATCATCATGAAATAAGGGTCAATATGGTGATGGACAAGTTTTCTGACCAGTGGATTCTAGGTGGGGATAGAGAGACGGGCCTCTGCGATCTACTGGTGTTAATCAGCAAATATTCATTTTCATTTTTTCAAAAAAGCCCATTATCAACCTCCATTATAGCTGGACCATTACAACAAATACAATATATCTAGATGTGTTGTGCATCAGGACGAATTACAATTCATTGATAATTTTGTACAGTGTGAACTTGGAAAATATCACCTGTGTTAATATTTCCACAGAAATGACCTGACCTCTTTTGGAAAGGCTCACTAATTCTGCGACCTGACCAGGATAATCAGTCTGGTATCTCCTTGAATGGATCAATGAACACCGAGGCACTAACTAACTCTTAATCCACTCAAATGTCTTATTCAGTTACTCTTAGAAAATAGTGCAAAAAGCGGGTCAGCGTGCAAGATAACCCTTGATACGGTTTATACGAATAAATTTCAGAGCCAGAGCCAGGGAAGTGAATGTCCAATGACACTGACAGAAACAAAACTGAACTCTCCTTTGCCTGAAAGGATACTGTATGATGCCAGCCAGCAGCCAGTAGTCATGGCGACGGTGCCAGATCTCAAAGGTCTTCTTGGTGACAGTGGCCGCCCTCTCTTCATTCTGCCACAGAGAGTGAAGCTCTGCGAAGGAGGGTGAGAAGGTCAAATGACAGCAAGAGAAGAGTGAAACAAAAAGAATATCAGGTTTAGTCATCTGTGTGTGTGTGTGTGTGTGTGTGTACCTGTGAATCCTCCATCGGCGATGTTGAACATGAACCTCTGCTTGGTGGCTTTCTTCTTCTCCTCACTAACGTTAACCAGGGCTGCAGCTGCTCCTCCCTCTTTGGTGTTCTCTCCGTTCTGCAGCTTGCCAGAGTCCTCCACTTTCACCGCCTCCTTCTCCTCTTTTTGCTCTGAGGGAGGAAAAACAAAAACAAAAAAACACTGACAATCAAGGATACATGAGCGTGGTGTGTGATGAGAACCAATATATTGTCAGCAATGCTTCAAAGACACTTTTTGGACACCATCTTATCACGTAAGTAGTACTCAATTGCTAAAATCTTATTTGTCATGCTTCCTTGTGTGGCGGCCCTGCCCTGCCTGTTTCAGGACTGTTCCTCTTTCTGTTCTGGCAGAGAGCAGGTGGGGTGGGGCAGCCTGTCAGGGGATGTGTTCCTCCTGGGCAGCTTGGGGCTCAGGGTTATATAGGGCAGAGCAAGCCGCTAATCTCTCTCCTTGGTCTGCGCAAGTCTCCACCAGTCAAAACTGGTTGTACTTTCCTTTCCACGCTCTCAACACTAATGTGCACCAACATTTCACTCACGATTACCCGACTGATGCCCTGAACTCACAGGCCTACATATCTTTTGTTTTGGGCCAGTTTGGGGGTTGAAATAAACCCTTTTTGTAACTTGTATTCATGCGTGGTCTCCCTCTTTGTCACTTACATGAACCAGATTGTGACACTTTGATTTGTAAAGACAGAAAATAGAATACAGCACATTTCCTACCGTGCGTTTTTATATTTAGATGGAATTCTTAATGTACTAATGGCAGAGCGAGAATATCTCAGTCTTCTTTTATCTCAGTATTTTTGTTCACATTTTGCTTATCTGCAATGTACCTTTCTTCTCCTCCGCAGGGGGACTAGTGTCCATCTTCTCCTCCTTGTTCTCCTCAGCTGTAACAAGAGAAGCACAGGTCGAATCACCAAAACAGAAAGACTGGCAGCCCATGAAGTCAGCGTAAACTCTAAATGTGAGGCTCACCTTTCGACTTGGCCTCCTCTGAATCTGTTTTGCCCTCTGAAGCTTCACCTTTGGCCTCAGCGGGATGATCTTTCTCCGCTGTTTCTGAAGACTTGTCCTTCTCGTCTCTCTCCTTGCTCGCGTCTTCAGACTCCTTCTCCTTGTCTTCGTCGCCACCTCCACCTCCTGTCCCTTTCTCCTTCTCCTCCTTCCCCGCAGTAGTGTCCACGTCTCCCTTCTTTTCAGACGCCGGAGATTTTTCAGACTCATCAGGGATTTCTATAATCTAGGTGAGCGTTAGCGATGGGTTTGCATTAGAAAAATCAGATTACAAAATCAAGACATGCAGAAAGTGATATTGTTATAATCTACCAAAAACAAAACGGGGAGGATTTGATAGAAAGAAGCATTTACCTCTGGGTCATCTGACTTGTTGGCTCCTTTGCCCTCTTCTCCTTCATTCTTCACCTCTGATTCCTTCTCCTCCGATTTAGATAGATCCTCTGTGAAAATACATGTAACAGGCCAAAATGGAGATGGTCTGTTTTGTTTACCTAGCACATGTGTGTGTATAACATGTTTGCAGTAAACTTTGGAGTCATTTTTGGATTACTGATGACTTCACAGGATTTTGTTTTGCGCAATTTCACATCATAGGAAATTTTCTGAAAACTTTTTCTCATAAATGAGCTATCCTGTGCTGTGTGTGTGTGTGTGTTTGTGTTTGTGTGTGTGTACCTGGGGCAGGAGTATTGGGTTGTGTGTCTGCTGGAGTGCCTGTGGAGGGGGTCTTGGGATCTTCCCCAGCAGCCAAAGCCGCTGCTCTTTTATTTTCCTCCAGCTCTGCCATCCAGGGCATCGACCACTGACCGTTCACATGTTCAAACTCCTGCACCTGTCAGACACATACAATGACATGTAACTCTATCAACAAGTCAATTCATCTTTTAAGTTGTTTTCAAATATTTATGTCTAATTATTTGAATCATCTATTCCCTTAGAAGCGCATTATTTTTTACCACTGCTTTATATCTTTTCTGTCTATCAAAATGTACCTTTTTCCTTATAAGAGACATCACGCCAATGCGAGTAAGTACATGTTGCCTTGACAACCCCTCACGTGGGACGCCATCAGCAAAGGTCTCGGCTCCATCAGCCCCCGGCTCACAGAGATGACGCATAAACAGAGACACGTAAGCCCTGCGAATGTGTGTGAGGTGGAGATTATGAAATAAACACATTTGGACATGCAGCAAAAAATAGCAAGTAACACCAGAAACAGACTTTTATTGTTGGTAAAAAAAAAATTTAAAAATCCAAACATCGATGTTGTATCTCTCTCGGCTCTGTTGACTCGCATAAATGTGTCTCCACAGTCAATCTGTTATCTGGTGAGAATCTATGCTTTTCAAATGTTTGCTGACATTAAGAGACACTGATAACATCAACAGAGAGTCAGCGCTGCCTCGAAGGCACACGGAGCCTCCAGGAACGCCACATGCAGAGTTTCACGTCATATGGAGACTCACTTGAATTCCTTCTCTGATTTCCCTCGCAGGTCTCGAACCAGCCACTGGGTGGTGAAGGCGTCCTGGGGCGGCATACCATAACGCATCACTGCATTCAGGAAGGCCTTCCTCTGCCGGGCGTTGAAGCCCAACACCTGACAATTGTGGAGTTAACAGAGAAGGAAAAATACTTAAAGTACAGGA
Source organism: Myripristis jacobus (assembly GCA_900302555.1). Taxonomy (NCBI): domain Eukaryota; kingdom Metazoa; phylum Chordata; class Actinopteri; order Holocentriformes; family Holocentridae; genus Myripristis; species Myripristis jacobus. The sequence continues at coordinate 6,105 of OMLB01026807.1, read as the reverse complement.
ATAAACAAAGTAAAAAGGCTAAAAAAGGAGATGTAGGGACATTTTTCATTTGTAATAAGAGATTAGAGTTTTCTTATTTCTTGAATTCCCAGTCATATTACTGTGATTAAGAGGAATAACATGAGATTGGATGACTGTGAATTTGGCAGAAGACTCACCTCGATATTCCCACCCACTCTGGCCAACAGCGGAGGCAGAGGTTTGTCCCTCTCGTTCCTCAAGCCCTTACGGTTTGGTCTGCGGGCATTAGCTGAGAGGAAGAGAACATGGTTACTTTAAATGAGGTCCAATACTCCTCTTCAAATCAGTGCAGAAACACACACAGCCCACTGGAGCCATTCAAATCCAAATGAAATATCAAACTCAATTCTGATGTATGAACATGTGGGGTCTATAAAAGTTTAACGTCAACAGGTTCCTCTGTGAAGATGTTCCACTTGCACTCACCAGGGCACACTCAGATCCTGCTGAAGCTGCATCTTCACAATCTCTTGGCACTTCTACATTAAATGCTTCTTCTTGAAGCAGTTACGCTTTCAGACAACTTAAAACTGAAAGCAGTGTTTGCTAGTATAATTCACTTTAATACAAGTAAAGTAACAGAGCTGTGACTGAAACAAAAAAAATAGAAACATATACATCATAGCTAACGCATGCATTCCCAGTTAATGTTATATTTTGAAAAAAAAAAATGAAATAAATATATAAATAACATAATAGGTAAATAACAAAAATTGTAAACTTTTGTTCTTAACGGCATAAAGTGCTTATTTCAGTCCATACATTGTGCAGTGCATTTCAAACCAAATTTAAGTCCAAACAGTGATCCTGAACACTGAACAGTTCTCTACCAAGTGCATTAAGGAGAGTTCAAGCCAGTAAAAAATTGCTATAGATAATGTTCTTTCCCTTTTTGTTTTGCTTTTCTTGCTTTCCCTCTCTGTTCTGTTTCTTTGCCATTCTGCGCCCTGAGCACAGGATGCAAGGACAAGAGTTCTTTCTTGGGTTGTTGTTGCAGTTGTCGAGGAAGATATCATAGCTGTCATCTGAATCTGAATGAGAATATGCAGAGGTAGTTTGAAGGATGTTAGTGGATGACAGAACTGGGGCGAAAAGAGATTCCCTTTTTTCTGTAATTATGGTAATCACAAAATACTACCTCTGTTTCTCAGGCTATGTTGGATTCAAGTCTTCTACTGAAATCAACCTTTAACGCAACACACTCAACGATCATACGTAGTGTTGGGCAATATGAAATAAAATTTTCAGATTTTCATCACAACATATTTACAATCACTATTAATGTCAAGTTCAAATGGTTAATTTTGCTCCTGGATGTACGATAAATAGATCAAAGCTGCTTTTATTTCAAAATTGAGGTAAATTTGGTCTAAATAATTATCAATAATCACCCAGCACTAGTGGTATGTTAATGAAAATGCGCATGAACAGGGACATTCACAGCCCGTTACCCACACAAGCACACACACAGTCAAACACCAACTTTGTAAAAGGCAGCAACCCACACACTGACACACTTTACCTTCAGCCCGTTCGTCAAAGTCCTCGTCGCCCTCCTCAGAGGCCACTGAGTAATCTGACTGGTTGTCAGACTGATCCTCCTGCCAATCTGAAGAGAACATCGACAAAGAAATGTTGAAGCACACCATGAGGATGAAGGGGTTTTAAGATAAAACGAGATATATACATATATGTAAATACATCCTCTCTATAACATCTGCTCTGCCTGGACAGAATAATTTCTGCACACAAAAAACATAAAAACACATCTTGACAAGTCACTGAAACCCGTGCTGAACCCAAGATTTCAGCCACCAGGGGCTGCTGTTGCTTCATTACTGAATCAATATGTATGATCACTCAACAACCCCTGAGGGGAAACAATTTGTTTGATGAAAGGCAGCACAAAGAACATGACAAAAAAATGTTATTGTCATAACAACTGTCACCCTCACGCACAGAGGCTTTGGCTGATGGATCAAATGAAAGAGAGAGAGAGAGACAGAAACACTGCCACGTTTTCTCGAATACCTCTGCCTTTCACAAACAATGAATCACGGTAAATTTAACTGTAACAGTATGCATAATAAAACATTATGCATGTTTTCAATGTTGGTGGGATGTTTCCACAATGTGTTTAGAGATATGCAGCTGACAAGCTGACTCTTAATTTGGTTTTCTTTGGTCTGAACCACTGCAGCAAAGTTTGCTGTGTGATTTAACCATTAGAATGCACAAGTGGTTTGATCTCTGGGTTGTTGGTAACTTTGATCCAGTTAAACAAAACCAGCTGCAGTCCCTGTAACTTCAGCTAAGCATGACTCGACCTGTCTGCTCTCTGCTGAAATGTACCTTCTCTGGTGTTCAGATCACGTAAGAACAAATGAAAAAATAGCTCACTATGAACATCTGACTGCGTTTGCTCAGTTAATTTTGTGATGCTAGGTTTTCAAAGCAAACTACGTAAATGCTGCCTCTCAAATGTCAAAATTTGTCTCTTTTTACCCATAAATCAGCACATTTGGGATCATTTTTCATGGCTGGTCCAGATTACATACTAACTCCTAACTCTTGGAAGAGGGTGGAGACCTACATTTTTGTCTCCTTGAAGTTATTTTAATGTGCAACTGAGCTTGAATGATATTCAGACAAATCCATAAACTCCTATGCACAAACTAATTACTGTATATCATGCAGTCACTTTATCTTTCACCACATTACACCAAGAACATACAAACACAAAAAGTCCACCACAAGCACGGACACAGCACACACAAACGTAGAGTAAGTAGTAAGGTTGCAATTTGCACTGTTCTGTACCCCGTCTAATACCTCGGTCCTCCTGAGAGCCGTCGTTGTAATTAACCGGCTTACGGGTCCTCTTGCCCTTGCCCAGGTTGCGGGCAAGGTCCTCCTGCTGCTGCTCATAGTGGTGGCGAAGCAGCTTTTCCCAATAGTCAGGATCCACACTTTCCTCCTGCTTGATTACTTCCCGTTGCACCTCCTCTTCCTAAAAGAAGATATTTGAAATAATGCCAGTTAGAGTAAAATGCAAAAAAAAAAAAAGCAAGTGTTTAAAATGTGAAAAAGATGTTAAGAGTGCAGGTGTAAGTGACGGGCTGACAGAAAGAAGATTTAGTACAGCACTGAGAGATGACATTTGTAAAACCCCTGAAGCTGCGTTTAAGATAAATACTACATTCATTAGGTAAAGACTTTGCATTTTGGATTAAGATGATCATTTTAAGACATTTCAGTTTTTTTTTAAAGCACTCTCAACACTGTCTGCATGACACCATCCTGACTAACAGATACTTGAAACAACACACAGTCAACCTTCACGCACTCATCAAACGCACACACATACCTCATCTTCCTCATCTTTGACGACATACTGGGCCACTTTGAAAGAGCTGAGGTATTCGTTCATGCTCTGGAGCTCAGTGTCCTCAGTGGCATCCTGGTTCCTGTCCAGCAGACGTTCAATGGCCTTGTCATCATAGTGAATAACACTGCTGTCATCCTCCTTGTTGTCCCCTGACAGAGGGAATGATGGCGAAGAAGCAAAGATAAAGATAAAAATAAATCAGTGTAGCCATTTATACAGCACAGGCAACTAATAACCTGGACTGACATTAAAACAGGCAATGTATCTTAAAACAAAAAGTGCAACCGGCAGTGGGTTGTGGTCGACTCACCGTCTCCGATCTCATCCTTGAACAGCTCCTCAGTTCCAAATTTGAGGATGTCGTCAAGTTCCTGCTTGGACATAGATCCCGTCTTGGAGCCAAGGCCAGGTCGCACCACAAGATGGGTCAGCATCATCTTTTTCTTCGCCACCTGGAGGATGAACACAGAAGCACACAAGGGGTGAGCAGGTTATCACAAAGACCTGATGTATTTGATTTGATTCAGGAGGGGGTTTAAATCGACTGTAGCATTCAGTGTCACTGACCTGTGTGATCCTCTCTTCCACTGAGGCCTTAGTAACAAAGCGATAGATCATCACCTTCTTGTTCTGGCCAATACGATGAGCCCTGCTGAATGCCTGGGAGAGAGACACACATTAAAGTACACGCATACATACAAACAATAACACAATCTATTGCCTCAATATAAACAAACAGCAACAGGGATGTGAGGTTACAGTTAAGCTGTATACCTGGATGTCATTGTGGGGGTTCCAGTCAGAGTCATAGATGATGACAGTGTCAGCAGTAGCGAGGTTAATGCCCAAACCACCAGCTCTGGTGGAGAGGAGGAAAGCAAACTGGGGAGCACCAGGAGCTGTTGAGGTGGAAACACAACAAGAGTGGAAAATGGAAGTAATGCAATTTAGTTAGTCTGTCATGTAGTTCACCTTCAGTTATTCAGGGAAGGCCAGTTGAGAAGATATCTTTTCTAATAGCACCCTGATAAAAAAAAAACAAAGAAAGAAGAAAGAAATAACTACACAGAAGCGCACAATTACTAAAAAAAAAAAATCAGCCACTGAACACGGAAGAAAAACACGGAAACAAACAATATGAGAGACAGGTACATTCATCTGGAATCAAATAATTTGGTAGAAAATTAAATTTTGTCACTGATGAGCCAATCTAATTTGGGTGACCTCTGCAGCTTATTATATTTGTAAGGAGCCAAAAAACCAAAGCAAAAAGAAAAAAAGAAAAAAAGAAAAAACAAAGCTATTTGCTTAGCTCCGTACCACCATGAGAAATATCTAACACAAGATACTCCTAAAAGCAAGTCAAGTAATTATTAGTTTGACTTTTAAGTGATGTCAAGTAAAAGGGAAATTTGTTAGGGAGAGCTTTGTTAAAAACACACACACACACACACACACAATGTTGCTCCTTTTGCAGTTTAAGTGACATCCCCCTAATCTTTTGATAAAGTGTGCAGCTGGTATTTAGCCAGTATGTAAATAATATCTCCATAATCTAGACCTGCTAAAAATATTTACAGCATTTTCTTTCTACAAGATGACAAGCCAACTTAAATGTGGGAAGCGTGTCACATCAGTTGCACTGAAACAAGACAAGTTGTGAGAGTCTGAGTGCATTAAATCACCATTAAAGCGGTCAATGGCCTCCTGTCTCATGCTGCCTGTGACTCCTCCATCAATCCTCTCATATTTGTATCCCTCGTTCTCCAGGAAATCCTCCAGCAGGTCGAGCATTTTGGTCATTTGGGAGAAGACCAGGACTCTGTGGCCTCCCTCCTTCAGCTTCCTCATCATCTTCTGAAGCAGCATCAGCTTCCCTGAGGCCTTGGTGAGGGCACTGCCCTCGTACATGCCATTTGGAATTTTTGGTGCCTCCTGTAGGCAGAAAGACCATTTCAATGCACTAATGACATTATCCATGATTCAACACATGTAAAAAAATTCAATAGAAATATAGTTTGCTCATATGTAATTGTTTCAAAAGAGTTGGATCGTACTGTGGCAGCCGCAGGAAAGAGGTAGGGATGATTGCAGCACTTTTTGAGGTCCATCACTACGTTAAGAAGAGAAACTTGGTTCCCTCCTCCGCGAGTGTTCAGGGCTTCAAAGTTACGTGTCAAGATGAACTTGTAGTACTTCCTGCCGAACAACAAGAGAAAATGTCAAGAGTGTAATTCCTCTACAGTTCACACTAACCCTACCCCACAAGTATGCAGAGCCCTATGCAGATGGCAGTGAAAGATGGGGGAACACAGTGAAGAACTTAACTCTAATCCACAGAATAACTGAAAGTGCTCATCCTTAGCTTGAATATCAAATTGTGGAATTATAATTCTGCCATTTGTGGAGCTATGCACCACAACATCTCTTCTTATCACTTACTTCTGCATGGGGCTGAGCTCCACTCTGACGATGAGCTCGGTCTTTGAGGGCATGTGTTTGAACACATCAGCTTTGAGCCTCCTGAGCATGTGAGGCCCCAGCATGTCATGGAGCTTCTTGATCTGGTCCTCTTTGGCGATGTCAGCAAACTCCTCCAAGAAACCCTCCAGATTGCTGCAGTGAGAATTTAAAAAAAGAAAGAAAAAGAAATGGATGTTGGAAAAAGAAAGGGCACAATGGTCAGGGTCAATGCA
>OMLB01026803.1:0-17328 GCA_900302555.1 Myripristis jacobus | reverse complement strand
AGATAGGTTTAACAAGTTTTACAGTTTTTGAAAAAAACAGAGTGATGGATTACTTAATTTGCAATAGGTTTAAGTGCACAAAAATTTATTCAGTATTGGGGCTACATTTTGGTGAAAGTTGCAAAGCTGTAGCACATATGGTTGATTTGTTATGAAAATCGTGCATGGGAAGTAGGACTTCCTTGGAAGAAAGAAAGAAAGAAAGAAAGAAAGAAAGAAAGAAAGAAAGAAAGAAGAACACACAGAAATACAAGAGGGCAGCTTAGGCTGCCCGGCCCCTAATTATTAAATCTATTCTAAATTTGGGAGGAAGCCCACGAAGAGAAGCTAAATTGGGAGTGATACAGTGGCTTTGGTTAGTTGTTGTAATGAGTCTGGCTGCAGCATCATGGGCTAGTTAGTTCAAGGCATCCTGGTTTAAACAAGTGTAAAGGGAATTGTAGTAATCAAAGCAGGAAATAATGAAGGCGTGGATGACAAGCTCCAAGTTCTGAACTGATAAGACAGATTTTTTTTAAGATGTTAAAAAACAGACCTACACAAGTAAATTCACATTTTTGTCCAAGCTCAGCTTGCTGTAAAAGATCACTCCAAGATTTCTGCAGTGGGCAGTTACATTTTAGGACAGATGGCCCAAATGTTTATTGACTGATGTGGTGAAGGCATCAGAAGCAAATCAAATTAAATGTGATTTATCAGGATTTAACTGTAGAAACGTTTGTGATGGTGTTGAAGACAATGATGAAGTATGTTAATCTAATCTATTACTATTACTACTACTACTTCTACTAATAAAAATAATGATGATGATGATGATGGTGATGGTGATCAAGAATAAGCCACACAGAGCCCAGGCAGACTTTCAGGTTGATGGAAATGAGAAAGGTTGAATTGCAAAGAGAGAAGTATCAGCTTTGAGCCTCATATAGTACAGATCTAAGTTATGTAGATCTAATTGAGTGTTTGAGTATAGATCTAGTTCAGTATAGATTTAAGTATAGATATGAGTGTTTCATCCATTGAAGAACTGACCTATCACGCCATGCTGCTGGAAACCTGGCAAAATAACATTTGAGACCGCTGGTGATATTTCATCCCAGCTCCAAACCTGCCCGTGTGTGTGTGCGAGCCGGAGAGAGTGTGTATTGTGATGTGTGGGTGACGGTGTAAATTGAGAGGTGTGACAGGCCGTTGGCGGCATGTGAGCCAATTGAGCACGCTTTTATCTTGTGAAAAGTGCACCAGAAATAGGCCTTTTTATCTATTCATAACCTCGCCTTTCTAGGAAGAATAAGTGAAGTTTTTTGTGTGTTCTTGAATGATTAATGTGACACTTAAATGGCTAATCCACATAAATGCATCTCTTCATTGTTGGCTGGGATGACAGCTCTCCCCAGGGGGAGAGGGGGGGTGGGGCAAGGGGTGACGTGATAACACCTTCCATATGCGAGATTTTCCTAAAACGTGAGCGTGGAGGCAAACTGCATCTTAAGTTAGACATCCAGATGGGTGACAAATTAAAGGAAAAAAACTGTGTCTCGATAAGGCGCTTTCTCCACATCTCTGTAGATCAGTGCCGATGGTTTTTGCACCAGCAAACTGTCAAACGTGCATTTGTCTTTGAAATGAAAGGGTTTATGCACCCAAACTATTTCTCTAAATATCTCTCTCTATGCACAGCATTTTTTGTAAGAATGGTGCTTCAACCTTCCAGCAGAGTTCAAGAGACTTGTACAATCTATGCCTCCTCACTAGCACACTTTGTTGTTTTTCCTTTAATTTGTCATCTGTATTCGTTAATGTGTATTATTGTGTGTGTGTGTGTGTGTGTGTGTGTGTGTGTGTGAGAGAGAGAGCGAGAGAGAGAGAGACACACACACACACAGAGAGCAATGTTATTAAGATGGTATGTGGCAGCTACGTTAGAATGTCAGAGAGAAAAAGAGTTTGGGTTAAAAAGTATTGAAAATACAAAAAAGGAGAGGCAGGCTGAGAGCGGGAGAGAGCAAGGGAGAGCGAGAGAGAGCAAGAAATGCGCGGCCCCCAGAGATGGACAGCGAGAGGTGTAGACAGTTTCGCCTCAGGCAGTCCGAGACAATGCATGTGTTTATTAAATGGACTTTAAAAGCGTTTCCCTTCAAAAGAGGCAGACGTGATAGACGGTGGGAGGGAAAGTTCAAGTGTGTGTATGTGTGTGAGCATGTGTGTGTGTGTGTGTCTGTGTGTGTGTGTGTATGTGTGTGCGTGCAAGAACATTTATGCACATCTTTTCAGATACTAAAAGTGAGGGGCTTGTACATTAAAGGAATAGCCCACTGCTTAACCTAACCTGTGATTTGATGAGAATGAGAACACCAATACCAGAATCAAGCACCATACTACCTCTTTAGTCTACTCTGTGGTGAATACAGCATAAGCATTTACTGCACTACCCAAAAAAGAGAATTTTTTTTCTTCATAACACAAATAACACTAAGTATAACATGGCCTGTAGATTCAAACACCTTAAAAATGAATTATGTTTTCATTTTTCAGGAGTCTTTTGGTGAACAACATGTTCCTCCACTTCACGTTGATTTTTAGCTGCACCCAGCTGGAAAAGCAAGACAAACAGTCCCTGATATCTTCCTTACTTTTTTTGTTTGTTTGTTTTTTCCAGGTGTGCTGTTAGATTCCTCGAAGCTACCTTGCACACTTCATAGTATTTGTCAGGTTTGACGTTTTGATGTGACACCTTAGTCCTGATTGGCCCAAAACTTACACATATAATAAATTGTACAACTGACTTCACTGGTAATCTGTTATACTCTATCCTGCATTTCATAAGACCATACATTTTTAACAGATGTCTGACTCTCCTCTGTGTAATCCCTCTGATATGACAGCCTAAGCATGGAGCCCTGGGTGTGATATACAGTGAACACATGGATGATTTTGTTGTTTCTAATTACTCGGTGATAATTAAATAAAACCCTGTATTCCTTTGGTGTTATGTTTGTGTGAAGGTAAGGTACATAAAAATATGTTTATTGCTCTATTTAACCCTCTCTCTGTTGCTCTCTGTGCAGGCTGCATGAGGGACGTGCGCCTCAGCGGCCACTACATCCCATTGGACGGTCAGGCACGAGAAGGGGTCTCCCAGGTCAGCGCGCAGGGGCTCTCCCGGGGGTGCTCCTCCGACTCCTGCAAGAGGAACCAGTGCAGCCCCCCCTTCACTTGCGTCGACCTGTGGAGGGTGCACGAATGCAGGTACATACACACACACACACACACACACACACACATAAACCCATTCACTCAAATAATAATAATCATCATAATCATAATCAATATAGCCAAAAGTGGCCATTGACAGGGTCCAAGCAGAATGACAACTTTATTAAAATGAACAACAAATTCAATGGTGCTTGATTCTGGTATTGGTGTTCTCATTCTCATCAAATCAAATTCTTAAAAAATTTGGTGAAGTTTTATTTGACATTTGGCAGAATATCTGGCATAATAAGCCATGTGCATAACAGAACTCAGTAGTGACCGCCAGCCCACTTTTTGGACAGCTCCGTTTCCTGAAGTGAATTTCCCATTAATTGACTCCATAGACATTTCAGAAAATCCATATATGAAGAGTTTGAAGCCTGGAACCAAGCCAACCACCTACAAGATGAATTAAAACCATAAAACATTTGATCCTGATCAAATGTCTGTCTGTGTGAATGCTGGCGCTGTGACACATCAATTTCCTTTATGGATTAATAAAGTATCTTGATCTTGAACAAATGATGGGAAATGGAAAAAAGGCAAAGGTACAAGACTGTCTACATAATTATTTTAAGCAATGCATGCAATGGTCTTCGTGCACCCATGAAAATAGGGCCCAGTGGTGCGCACATTAGCATATGTGAACATACATACAGAGGCTTTTTCTTTTTTTACTTTCTTTTCTTTTTTAAATGGATATTTACTTTTATGGAAAAAGTATGTATCATTTATGCTCTTAATTATAAGTGTTGGACACATTTGAAGAGAGAAGAGAATACTATTTGAACTGAGATCAGCACCGTGCCGCCGCTCCCAGGCCTGCCCGGCAGAGGTGAAGCCCTGCAGAGCAGCTTCAAAGTTAAGCCTAGAGTGGGTCATTACTCTGGAGATCACAGTCTGCATCAAAGACGCTCGCACACCAACGTCTGGCCTGCACATTGAACACAGTCCATTTGTCTCTGCAGTCACACACATTATGAGTTCCACTTAATCATGCCTGAAATATTTAGATAAACATTGCAATCCCCAGAAGTCAGCCAGTGTGTCCAACAACAACTACGCTCCAGACAAAGTGTCACCGAGCAAAACACTGAACTTCTAACTGCTCACTCCCTGTAAGTCGCTCTGGACGGAAGCATCAGCTAAATAAATTCAGCACCCAACCCACTGGCCCTACTGCGATTCAAAATTTTACCTGATAAAAGTTCCACCTTCGCTGCCGCTCAGCTTTGTGTATAAAGGTTAGTTCGTTTGTCAGCGGGTAATGGGAAATGCAGTCACACAATGAAAAGCTGCAGCAAACTAACAACCTCTCTTCTGACGTGGGCCAAATCAAACAGGGAGCGCTCTTAGCCACATACACTAACCTCAGCAATTTCTCTGCCTCTGGAAACATCAGCCTCCATTCAGTCTCCCCAGCCTCCAGGCTTTTAATCTTGCCTTCCTCCTTTTTTCGCTCTCTTCTCCAGCACTCCACTCACCCACATTATTCTCTCCTCCATCCACCAGCCATTTTCTCCACAATGACTCTCATCCTTGCACTCTTTCATCTTTGCCCGTCCATTTCTTGATTTTCTCGTCTTGCGCACTCTTGCTGAATTTGGTCACCCGCTCACCTCCATTGTTTCTGCCCACGCTGTCCTTCCTTCACCTCTCAACCTCTAAAACATGGCTAATAAACAGAGAAACTATAATGACACATTGTAATGTGGGCAGCTCCTCCCCCAAGTGCTCATATAACAACATACACACATTTATATACATACATTTGCAGTAATCTGTGGTTTATAAAGATGACCATGGCCACTGCAGAGTCACACCGAGCTGCTGTGTCTTACTTTCGCAGATCTCTATTTCTTAATGAACTCTGCACCGACCGCAGCAATTGTCACATCAGTACTTTTCCTGCATTATTGTGTGTGTGTGTGTGTGTGAGCATGCTTGTGTGTCTGTGTAATCCTGTTACACTCATCACAGTTGGTGGCGGTCATTCCACTCATGACTAATGATAGGCCGCGGTAAGAGAGAGCGGAGAGAAGTGGATGCACTGAAGTCTAGCTGACTGACAGGCATCTCATGTTCCACACCTACGCAGCTTCCAGAAAAGCCTAATGAGCGCTGAATGGAGCTTTTGTTTTTGCATGCATGCCAATGATCCCACCCACAGCTAATTATCAACAAAAATGGTTTTTGTGTGTCAAAAAAAGCAAATCTGTTTTTTGCCTGAGACGTTTCATAGATAGCGAGCATTTAGAGCTGCAGTGACTATCATAAAATACAGTAATTCAACATTATGCGGAATATAAGTGAACTTATTTTGGCATTCATTAACTAAATATAGATCTTACCGCTTAGCGGCCCGGGTTCAATACTGACTTCGAAACTGACGGACAGGTCACTCTAGAGTGTTGAGAGCTTAATGGCAAATCTGAAATCACTTTTAGTCTTTTTTTCTTGACTGTGAAACTGTGAGAGGTCCTAACTAAGCGCCGTGGGTGCCCACTTCACTGAAGTTTCACATGGGGTTAAAAATGTCTGCAGTATGCTGTGAATTGGGGCCAAACCTTGGTGTGCTTTAAAAGCACTCAGCAAAATCCTAACACTGGTTCTGACTGACTGGTAGCCAGTGTATGGTAGCGATGTTAGCAATGCAGCAGTGTTTATCCCTCTTTTGGCACTTAGTTTTGGCACTAAAATCCCATAGCAGCTGCATCCTGTGCAAGATAGAGATGTGAGAGAAGATCTTGACAGGCAGGAGTACAGAGAGTCACTTAACAAAATAGTACTCAGCAGCTCAGAAACATGGATCACCTTCTCCAGACTGTCAGGGTTTTAAACATTGCCAGCAAATATTTAGACTTTGAATAGAATAGAAGATCATAAAACAGTCAACACCACTGTAGAAAACCCATGTAAATACAACACAACAGTGAAAGTTGTTTCACCGAAAGCTGCTGCCTGCAATGTTTTGTGAGATCTGGATGTAAATACTGGCTTAATTTTGCATCGATTTCTCATTTGAATGATTACACAACCCTCAATCTGTTCATCAGATCTTGGGATAAAATTCAAAAGTGTCATTTACATTCACAGCCTTATACAGAAGTTAAGTTAACCCTTAAGCGAAACAAGACTTGTTTAATGCCACTGAATTTTGCGTCCCTGTTGCCTAGAAAAGATCAGTCAGTGTTTTTAAGCATGATTGAATCTCCAGAGAGCAGAGGTGAGGCTCGGCTCCGATGTCATCAGAATGTATGGCCTGGAGCCGCTCCATAGACAATGAATAGGAGAACGAATTAATGGGCTCGTAAAATGTTTGTTTGAGCTGTTACACCCAAATGAGCTTTTAATTATAGTGGTGCTCTCTGAAGTGAGGCAGAAAATGTGCTCCTATCTGCATAAAAATCATCCTACTTACTATCGCTGTAAAAGTCAGCATTTTCATCTCCAATCTCCAATTCATTCTTTATGGAGCTGTGCATCTGTGTGACATCACAAATTAGGGGGAAGGGGTGAACTCTCATTACTAAATGTGAGACACGGCAATTAATGTTTGCTAATATATTAGTTTATCCTATACACATGTATTTTCCACTGTAGAACTATTAACATGATACAGTGCACTGAATATACACATTTTTGATCATATTCTCATGTTTTCTCATTTGTTGCATGCTGTTGTTTTCTCATCATACATTTTTTTCATTCATTTCCCATATATTTCCCTATTTTTCATTCATATATTTAAACTTAATTCATTCTGTCAATGTGTTTTGCTTGATGCTGCCTAATTTTCTCTGCTCATATGTATAACAACTTGTGTAATTTAACAAAACTTTATCTGTGTCTATATGAAGTGAATTCTTAATGATTATATGATCTGTGTGCTCATATAATCATGTGTGCTTATACAGTCATGTTTGCTTATTCTTAATCTTTGACCATGTCTGACATTTACCATGTCTATCCGTAATCCTCCTTGCTTTGATAGCTGCCACAAGTGCGTATGTAACAGAATAAAGAAAATACCATAAAGTGTCTTCTCCATTATGTAACCAGTAAAGGCTATTGTTGATTGCCAACTTAAGGCCAAGGCTGGAAGGTGGAAAACTACTGTGAATAGCAACTGTGTACACAGAGTCCAAGAAAGACTTAATAGGCGGCCTTTGCCTGCTGGAGTGTTAACAGAACGGGAGATACCAGATAAGGATGAGACACAGAACCAGAGTATAAAGAGAGTTCTCCATTCATTGTTTGGGGCGCGCTTGCAAGTTTGACTTTTTGCGCGCCATGCCCTGATCATTAATAAAGTGTGACCATGCTTGAAGAGATTTTTGAGTCGTTCCTCATTGTTGTCAGAGTGGAATTAGAAATATTTGCTGCAAATCTAATTTCAGATTTTTTTTCATTCTCCCTTCTTCCTCCCCTCTCCTGAAACCCACCCTCTACCTCCCTCTTTCCTCCTCCTCTTCCCTGTCCTCCATATCCTTGTCTTCCCAACAGATGTCCGCCTGGCCACATGATCCGTGTTAATGGGACCAAAAAATCCTGTGTTTACACCCTGTGCGCCACCCGGCCTTGCCACCGGGGCACCTGCGTGGCCCAGTCGCCCTCCAAGTTCACGTGCCACTGCCCCGAGGGCTACAGGGGACGCCACTGCGAGACAACGCTGGCCATCTACAGGGAAGACGTGGGCCTCAGCTTCAGCTCCCTCTTTGCTATCTGTATCTGCTTCATGGCGCTGCTAGGTAGCTACTGCAATTATGGTCTGTTGTATTTGTGGGTAGATGATTTATGAGGGCCAGCACTGCAAGATGGCTCTTTTTTTGTATCTGTGTGTTGTCCAGTACAAAGCCTGGTTGAGTAGGAATGATGGTTTGTCTAAGAAACACAACCCAGACATTTAAATGAAAGAAAATTGTGACAAAATAATTTATCTGACTCTAGCTCTTCATGCACCCAGAATCTATCAAAACATTTTGTAGACATTCATTCATTGCTAATGAGATTGGCTGGTAGTATTGATGGTCCCGCCCTGCTCCCTGACATCAATAATGGCTACATCATGGGCTGATGCTAAATGATTGGTTGATTTTTGATGAGGTCCAGCTGTGACAAAACATTTCTGATTGGCTGTTTTTTTTTTCTGGTAACATCATTGTGTTCTCTGATGAGAACACAGAGAAAATCCAAGGAGTACAACCACCATTTTTTTTAACACTTATCATTTAAAAACCTCTCATGTTGCAATATCCATGACAAACCTAGTGAAGCCTGTTTTCTGTAATACCTCCCTTTAAACTGGTTCTAACTACAAATAAAGGTCCCTCACCTAGTGAAACTAATCCAGTACAAATTGGGTTTAAGAGGAATTGCTGAAACTATATACAATGAAACAGGATTTCTGAATTTAAAAGTATTCACTTAGTGTATAAAAACATGATAGCCTTCCCAGTGTTGCCTTTTTTCACCCTCTTTACACAATCCATATCTCTCCTGCTATTTCCAGGCTTAAAGTGCCCTCTTAATGCAGCCTGACTTTTGTCTGATCAAGTTCGAGTTCATTTCAAGTTCATGTTGGTTTATTTATATAGCCCCTCTCCACAAAACATGTCTCAAAGGACTTTTCAAAATGTGAACCTACTAGTCAAAAGTGAATGAGAATAAAGTGGAAGGACAAGAGGGAAAAAAAACAACAATTAAGTGCAGGACACAGAAGAGCGGGTTATAGTAGCATGTAGCAAATATCACTACGGTATTCAGCAAAGCATGGATGATGTTTTTTGTGCGTAATGTTTACTACGCTTGAATATTTTCAGTATTATTTGTTTTCCTAATAGAAGGTCAGCGTTCCTCATGACCATGGGTCAGGCAGGTTCATTTGTGCTTGGCTCACTTGTGCTGTTGAGCTACAAACATACAGAAAGAGACTGGAATGGAGAGAGAGAGAGAGAGAGAGAGAGAGAGAGAGAGAGAGCAAGTTGTCTGTGCTTTGTCACTCTGTTGAAGTTGTCTGTGCTTTGTGACTCTGTTGTTTCTCACACACACACACACACACACACACACAAATACACTCACTCACCCACTCAGTCACTCACTCACAGAGACTGAAATGGAGTAATATTGGATAAATTGAAGCAGCACAGTGGTGGTCCCACAGTAAAGAGGGTCTGAGTCCCAGCCAGCCATGGTCCTGGTTCTGTGTGGTGTTTGCATGACCTACCTGTGTTTGTGTGGCTTTTCTCCAGGTGATCTGGTTTCCCTCTCCATCAGAGATGTATGTATGTGAGGTTAAACTATAGCCTTTTTCCATTCACATGTGCTGGCTTGGCTTTCCTTGTTTTGACTCGGCATGTACGCCCTGCACATCTGGGATTTGCGTTTCCATTACAACAGGTCTACCCGCTTGAAGATGTCTTTTAACTAACAGTGAAGGCCCATTGGTCACCTGTGGGTGTATTGATTTAACAGACTGTGGCGGGATGCAGCTGTGACAACAACCTGTCATATGCAGGCTCTGGTGCTCATGGCAGCAGCCCACCCAGTGCTGCCACTGGGGCTTCTGCATGTGTGTCGCCTGCAAAGGTGGTTTGTCAGTCTCCGCTTGGATGAGATAAGCGTTGTCTGGTGACCGTCTTACCTTCATGCAGGGACGCCTGCGTACTGGGGGTCCCCACAACTCAGTCGTCGGGAACACTGCTGGGTTGAGTGGCTGGCTATGTCTTGGTGTTCACAGATGCGTACCTGACGGGGTGGTGTGGTGGGGGGCTGCCAGGGAAAAGCGATGAGTGGCCTTCAAGGGAAAACTGAACACATCAACCTGCTCGAAGTCCAGGCAGTGATGCTGGTTCTGCAACTCTTTCTGCCCAGCAGATTTGGACCCGGTTCAGGAAATCATAAGTGGATCTGTTCACCAACACCCACTGTCCACTGTGATTCTCCCTGATGCCACAAGACGGGCCCATCCTTGTGGGTGGATCTCCATCTTATTCCTCCACTGTTGAGACAAGAGAGGATGTTCATGCTCGTAGCCCTGGACCAGACGGTCTTGATGCTTGGAGATGACACAGATGTCCACAGCCCAGTCCTGGACAATCTCCCGTTTTCGAGGAGCTCTGTCACAGGAAGTGGACATAACAGGTGCACTGCCCACACTAGACCAACCTCTCCAGGCTTGGTTCCTGAGAGGCAGAGGCTGATACAGGCAGGATTATCTGTGCAGGTCATTTAGGCAATCCAAATGGTGAGAGGGGGATCCAGCACTGCCTATTACAACATGAAATTGTTGGGATTCCAACACTGATGCAAAGAAAAAGGAAGTTAGATCCTTTGACTTACTCAGTTGGATCCTTTTTACAGTGTCTGCTAGAGAAAGGGCTGTCTCATGCCATTAAAGTCTCTGCAGCTGTCGTTTTGTCCTATCATGAGGAGTTTGGTGACAGAAACGTCTTCACCCACCCCTTTGTGAAACATTTCCTTCAAGGAGGAAGGAGATAGTGCCTTGTGATGCATGTATCCGCCCCCAAATAGGAACTGCCATTAGCACTTACCTCTCAAGGCAGTGTCAGTCAAAAAAGTGGGGATATGCGAGGGGTGAGTTTTGACTCCTGTGAGGTTAGGCCCACGATTCCACACAGGATTATATTAAACATGTCAACTGGGCTGAATAGGGCCCTTTACTTTCCTGCGTAAGTGGTCTAAGTTAATGGAAGTAGGGTGGTGTTGGTGACTAACCTATAGCTGGCCCTTCTCAGGGTGCTGGATATGTGATGTCACGACAGGGCATAGATACATCAGGCTCCACTCACAATACCCAGAGAGTCCTTTAGAGGGCGGAGCCTGTGTGAGATAGAGTAAAGGTTACAATGCTGCCCTCTACCTGTGGATCCTGTCGCTTCTACACCACTTGCTGAAGACGTGGTAGGATGTAGACAGTTGGGCTGATGGTCTTTTATGCGGTCGTAGTGGCACGTATTCAAGTAAATTTTCAGTGGGTGAATTTGTGCACATGACTGAGGAGTCCCTTCCGCTCCAGAGTCACCTTCCCCACTCATGATCAAGTATACTCTTGACAAAACCCTGTTTTTCAAGTGTCTACTGCACACCTTCATCTTCTTTAGGGAATACTAATATGGCTGCTGACCCACTTGTGGTGGCCTCAGCCATAGTTGGCAGTTTATTATTATGTTAGCCATGCAGTATATATTATAAATGCGGTGGTTATGAATATGCACATCCAAACCTGCTGCTTCTCAGTGTGAATTAATGAATGTCAGATGTCACGCTTTGTCCACAGTCCATCATGTCATAACATCATCAGTATCAGCTGGACCTATGTATGTCTATGGTAGGGTGGGGTAATTAGATTGCATTTGAAGAATGACTGAACAAGCTTGTTTTCTGGCTGGTGGCAAGATGGATCACTTATTGGCTTTCACGCTATCCTGTTTTGTTATGATTTTTTTTTTCTTTGTTGAATATTCATCTTCCTCTACCTTTAGGTCTGCGCTCATATTCCTAAAGGATCGTCTAGTGAGAATCTGCCTCGGGCACAGTATTACACAGAGAATGAGTTGTCAGTGCATTGACACGTTCCTCTAGTTTAATTGAATAGAATACAACAGAGCGGCAGGGAGCAGTATGAGACAGAGAACAGTACAACAGAAGACAACGGATCAGAGAGGAACAGAATACAACAGGACGCGGCGCAAAACCAGAAGAAAACAAGAGGAAGCTGAATAGATTACAAAAGAGACGGAAGTGTGCTGTATAAATCATCAGGAGAAGAGAGGGAGAGAGGCAGGAGGGATGCGATGGGAAGCATGGTGTCAATGTCATGCTGCTGCTGGCCATGTCTGGTCTGTTCCACCTTCGTCCTCATTGGCGATTCAGGTGGCACCATCCCTCCCACCCAGACACCAGACGGACACAGTTCAAATGATCATTTCTCCTCCTCCTCTTCGTCCCACCTCTATCCCATCATTCCCCTTCATCTTTGCTTTCGGGCTTGTATTAAATACGGCATCCGACCTTGATCCTGCCAAGGCCCAGTTGTGTTTTAAGTGTTAATTACTTGATTTGTAGGCGTACAAGGTGCTGTTTACCCAGACCTGCAGAAATAGAGAGCAACACTCCAGGGGCTTTGGTAGTAATTTCAATCGGTGGAGCATTCCTCGCTCGATCAGTCGAGTGCTTCTTGCTCTGAAACTTAAGTAGCAGCGAGAGAGGGGGAATCTTTTTTCTCTTTTTTCATGGTTTCATTCCATTTTGTTTGTGCTGCGTTCAAATGTTTGAATAGCAAGAACAAAAGGAGAGCTGCTGAAGATAGATGAGCAGTGCTTTTGAGAATGTTATGATTGGTGAAGATTAAAAAGAAAATCCACTCAAACAAAACTCACACTGTGTCATTCCCTTTGATCTCAGGCTGTCCAGTCTTGCATGGGCAACTCTGAAAAGTCTCACACAGACTACGATACTGAAGAAGACATTACTATAAAGAAAAGCCAAAGCAGTCCTAGTCAAAGTTCAGTCTTGTCTTTGCTGTTTATTTATTTATTTATTTATTTTTAAATCAATCAATCAATCAATATCACTCAAAAATTGCTAAACATTTATTGGGAAAACACATGCAGCAAGAAAATCAAGACCAATGTTATCTCTGAGTTAACACTTTGGTAACGTAGCGTAGGGTTGAGTTAAATTACGCCTCTGGTCTTAATGATTTCCTCCACAGAAAAAAAAATCTGAGTGCTGCTTCATTACTGCTTCATTGATAATGAATGGCAGACTGGCAGTGTTCATCTTCTAGGGTTGTGGGTTCAGAACAGTTTCTACTTAAAAATGTTTGCACGACCACAAGGAGTCAAAGTCCAATAGGATCTCTCTTGACAACATTACTGATTAACAACCCCACTCTCTGATTTCTTCCTTCAAGCTTGCATATTGATTTAGCAGCCAAAGATGTGAGCTCATTTATAATTATGTTTACTTGTTTTGGCTTTGGCTTTGACTTGTAGCTGTGTGTGGATATCTATTCATTCCCACCTCCTCATTCTCCTCTGTTCCTATCTCTTCTGGCGTTTCCTCTGCACTCTTAAATCCACCTGTTGCTGTTGCTTTGACTGACGTTTTCTCCTTTATTCACTGTTTGACAAATCATATTCCCCCTGTTCTCTCCTATCCCATCCTGCTCCTCTCCTTCAGAGAAAAAAAACAAAATAAAGATTTCAGTCTAACTTACAAGGATCCATTTCATGGCCACAAACAAGACTGAAGCGAGAATGTGACAGTGTTGCAAACCATGTCTGTTTGATTTATTTTTTTCCCCTCAGAGGGCAAATCGAATTCAAGGTGTAGGTTTTAATTGATCTGTGGGTGTGTCTTTTTTTCATATGCAAAGAGGTGAGGCTGCACAGAAATGTTGAGCTGATCACGCTGATTTTTACGTGGCCATTGTAGACTTTCAGCATTCACAGGTACATAGATTAGTGCCTGATTGCCACCTGCATATGCACTGATCTGTGAGGGTGTGTGTGTATGTGTGAGTTTGCATTTTCGCTATGGACTGTGTCCTTGACAAGCCATACAGGTTGGCTGTTGGTCGGCGAGGGCTTCATTGTGGCATACTGAACATGTCCGTGCAATCTGCTCTGCCAGATACAGTAAGCTTCACCAATAGTTTGAGGATGACTGCATTTTTTGTGTCTGCATTTTGCTTTTATGTTGCACCAGAGAGGCTGGTGAACAAGACTTTTTGTTATACTTGAGCGGCATAATGACATTAAATTGAATTAAATTAAAAGGATGGCTGCATTTATCACACCATGACAAGATAATCAAGATGTTGACTTTCTTCCAAGATTATTTTAAAGGTGTTTTGGGTATTTATTTATTTATTTCCGCTCTGATAATTAGAAAGAGAATGTGGGATAGAACATGACATGAAGTTCATGACACAGATCCAACAAAACAGTGTTTATATAACCATATCTGGAGAGCCACCTACATTGTTGGAAATATTACATTTCCTTTACAGCTGGTGAGAAGCATATCACACCCTTTTCCTTCCCGCTGTAGCTGTGAAGCATGTTCAGTGCACAAATTAAGTACTTGAGATTAAACTATTTTTCATTATAGAAAGTGCTAAATACTGTATGTCTGTTGCAGGGTTGATCTCAGGAAAGGCTTTTTTTTAAATCCTTCCTTCTGACTGAATGTATTGAAACCTGAACACCAATAAGCCTATTATTATGTAACTTATTATTATACTCAGAAGGCAGAGCTGAGGGGATTTTCATCACATATCTCTTGTAACTGATAAGTGGAATATGTGAGGAACAGCTCTGATTATGTCTTGCCAGTAATGGTGTAATGAGCTTGAATAGCTCCTTAGATTGAGGTTCTCCTAAAAATGAGGGCCACTTCAAATCAGGGGTCAGCAACCTTAGGCACACGTGCCACTGTTGGCACATGGTAGCTTAACCAATTGCAGACTAACAGTAAGTGTGCAGGAGAGTGCCCTCTCATTTGCATGGCAGATTAGTCTACCTCTTGCACAGCCATTGGCCCTGTGTTATTTAGTGTGATTGATAGTACAACCTCCTACTCAAATCATGTCAGCAGTGCCGGTTCAGGCTCAGTAGACGATGGCAGCCCAGCTAGTTAACAAAGCAAACATAAAGGTTTGAGTATTCCAGCCTTCATGGAAAGAGGAGTAAGATGCTTAGTGTATTTTCTGTTTTGAAAATGGGTTAGGGTTTGGACGTTAGAGTGTTAAACAGGATTTTGAGAAAACAAATGAGAAAACTTTGAAGGATGAGCCAGACAAGGCAGAATCCATCAAACATGCCGTGTCCAGGGACGGGAGGCAAGGCAACACCCTCAAAGTATTTTTTGAGACTCACCTTCCGAGCACACCACTAATCGTCTTTACCAGGGGAACCCTCAAAGTCTGTTGTTGCTATGTGTCTTGCCTGTATCGTTGGATTAAATTTCAGATCCACAGGTTTTTATTTTCATGTGGTGTTATAATATAAAGCTTAATGTCAAAGTCGATATGGCACACCGAATAACAGGAAAATGTAAAACTGGCACTTTGTAATGAAAGGGTTGCCAAGCCCTGCTTTTAATGAATCTGGAGGTTATGCTATGTCTTATGTTTAGAAGGATGATGTTGTCAAAACCAATAAAATGTAAAACTGGGGAGAAGAGTCAGGCAGTGTTGGCATCCATGGCCATCTCTGTGTCTCTGCATTATATAGTTTTGTCAGGTGTGTATGGTAAAGACAGTAATCATGGGCAAGTTTCAAGGTAAGGAGAGAGATGGTAAAGTAATCCAAAGATGGTATTTTTTACACATATATTCTGTTAAATGCAGATTCTATATTATTGGATAAA
The DNA here is from genome assembly GCA_900302555.1 of Myripristis jacobus. Classification (NCBI taxonomy): domain Eukaryota; kingdom Metazoa; phylum Chordata; class Actinopteri; order Holocentriformes; family Holocentridae; genus Myripristis; species Myripristis jacobus. The sequence goes on along the minus strand of OMLB01026803.1, from coordinate 1,674 downwards.
ATGATGGGGATGGGAAAAGGAACTGAAGTATAGGTGTGATTCTTTGTGTAAGAGTCTGTGCCCTTCAAATAACGTAATATCGGCTGCAGTAACCCAACAAAGGAGCTCCTTCATAACACAGACATGATTAGTTGTACATGGAGACCAATGGAGGGTGTAAATTATTACCCTTGGAAGGCATGGACATGCTCAGTCAGCTCTACGATACAGGGGTTGCACGAGAACACAGTCAATTTTCCCTTTAATTTCAATTCAAGTCACCACATAGATTTTTTTTTCATATTGTACAACAATGTCACATACATTTTTTTGTATCTGCTCGTTTCGGTGCTTCACTGAAGCGTAATAATGCTTATATTGATTGAGATATTCAAACCCAGAGTGATATTATTTATCGCTGCTCCGTTATATCAAATAGAAACACATTTTCCTGCAATTCTGCAGGACATATTTGGGTGTCTTTGGAAACTTGGGATCTCCATTAGTGAATGAGGTGTACTTAGGTGCACTGTTAAACTCTGCTTTTTAGAGGAGGTAATGGCAGCAAACAGTTTTCTAAAATCCACTTGTTTGTCGGTCGTGTTATGTGCACAACAGTGGTTTAGCATTCAGGATGATGGTCCAGGTCAGAGGACAGGTGAGACCTCCAATATACAAGCTTCCATTAAGCAGCAGGTGCGAACTTTTATGGCCTTGACATCTGTAATGGTGCAGTTACCAAGAATTACTGTTTTTGAGTAGACTGACAACTGAGAAGTGGCCATAGGTGTACTGGAGGATGAGGGCCTCTGTCTCCTGATGGTTTTGAGCTTGTGAGCCAAGCAGGGTGGAGAGTATGCCCAGTGATGAAAGAGAGGCACAAGAAGTGAGCTCAAGTATCGGAAACTCCTTTTAACCAGTTTGGGTATCTCTGGTCAGTCAGCTTTGAAGGAAGAGCAGGGGCGGCTGGCCCATAGTGGGCGATAGTGCATCGCCCTCCTAAAGTCAAATGAAAAAAAGAGAGAAAAAAGAGTTTATTTTGCTGGTCTAGGTCTTAATATTATTGTCCAATCAGCAGCTTGAATATCGCTGTGACATCAGCAGCCTGAATGTCACTTTCCAACCAGCTGCCCCGCCCCCTTGGGGCGATCTCAGTCAGATTGAAAATCGCCCTAGGCGCTCTCATAGACTTACATGTTGAGATTTTTTCTCACATTTTGGCCCTACAATTCATTTCTATGGGCCCTGGGAGGGCTTGCCCCAACATGATTTCGTCATATGCAGTGATGCGTGCGTGGACGATACGTGCAGCGCACGGATGTGTCGGGCGGGAGACCACAAGAAGAACATGGCTAGGAACTGCAGCAACTCCATCATTTCATTGAAAGAATTACCATTCAGTCATCAAAATAGTATAGATAAATTGGCTATTAAAGAATTAGGACCACCCAGACCAAATTTAAATATCAAGCAGGTCAGTCTATTGTATTTGAGGCATTTAACTTGATATAGCTATACAAAAATACTACTGTGTGTACAATTCATGTCTGGTGTTGCCATCTAGTGGTTGAACAGGAAAACCACATTAAACAATGCAATGTAACACTGTAAAGTTAGCTATCTGACTTTTATTTATTATTATTTTACCCATTGAATGGGTCATCTTAGCCATCATCGCAATAGTTGCCCCCCTGA
>OMLB01026801.1:38209-56863 GCA_900302555.1 Myripristis jacobus | reverse complement strand
CGTGCTCGGTGCTCGTCTCAGTGTCCTGGAGGTGTGCGGGTCCTGGTGGGACGGCGGGCTGCAGACAAACACCGTCTCAGCAGAGCGAGTGAGGCGCTGCAGTCTGGCCTTGTCCTTGGCAGCAGCAGCAGCGTTCCAGGTAGGAGGTGGTGAGGGCTGAGTCAGGGATGGCGGTGTAGAAGTGCACCATCATTGGCTTTTACACGATGGACAGGAAGAACCTCCTCTGCTGGGCCTGCGAGGAGGCTGATGTTCAGGTCCTGGGTGATGATGGAGCCCAGGAGGCAAACCAGGGAGCCACAAAGAGTGATGGCGACAGGTGGGCCTGCGTTCTCTCTGAAGCCCATGGCCATCTCCACTGTCTGTAGAGTGTGGAGCTCCAAGTTGTTTCAGCTGCATATTAAAATGTACATGAAGCAGGAGCCGTGACGTGGCCATGTCCAGCTGATGTCACATCTGGTACCACTTGGATCCTGTTACAGCTGTCATGCATACAGCACAGTAACACATGCTTGATTTCAATAATGCATATATATATGTGTGTGTGTGTGTGTGTGTGTGTGCGTGTGCGTGTGCGTGTGTGTGTGTGTGTGTACAGGGTTCCTACACTGTCTGGAAAAGTATGAAAAAGTGTGGAATAACATTTTGATCATTTCCATGTCTAGATAAGTATGGAAAAAGAGGAGAGAGTATGGAAAAATATTTGCTTTCGTTTTCAAACTCTTGGTTGTATTTACAGTTTTCTAAAAAGACGTTTTCTAAAGAGACGTTTTCTAAAAAGATGTTTTCTAAAAAGCGTAATTCATAAATTGCAACAATGAATGAATCATACATGTAGCATATTTTGATTTTGTTGACATTTGGAGCAGACAGCTGAATATGTTTCCTTTTGAGTGGGCGGCATAACACAATATCATAATTTCAATTTACATGATGGCCGATGTTAAAACCACTCAGGCGCCACCTCTCCATCTGACAGATTTGTTTGTTTCTAATACTGTAAAGTTTGACACTGCAATTTTCAAATTTACTGCAAGTGAATGCCAGGCCTGAATATTGGTTATCAGTGTCTTTGATTACTAATAACTGGTATCGGCACTGAAAAATGAACATTGATCAATCCCTGAAACAAAGTCGGTGTTAAAAAATGACATAATTATATTGTGAATAAATGTCGCCTCTGCTCTTTGCCATCAGTTTGCCGTTTTTCTGTTTGTTGCTTTGGTACCTGCTTGGAAAACAAAGTGAGCAAATAAGACCAATGATAATGTGAACACAGTGATTTGAGTTACACTGTAAGTCTCCATTAATATTGCAAAGCTGGGACGAATAAAGTCAATGATGTGCTCCGATGAACTATGAAACAATTCAGCAGTTTGAAATATTGCCCCCTTAAGCAGAAAGCAACAGCTTCACAACAGCCTTGTCGTGTTGATCGTTGGCCGGGGAATATAGCGTTAACAACACATTTCTGCGGCTCGCCTTTGAAAAAGCACAAAACTGTTTCAGTCAGTCGTCATTTGAAAGCAATTTGTGCAGCACTAGGATCTCATTATTATATCAATTTAATTCCAATTAGAAGAGATGAAACAAATTATCCTTTTCATAGCATGTGGCAAAATGACTGTGGATGAGAAGTGAATGTGACCAACTTGGATAGTCAAATTAGATCAAGCAAACTGATTTCATTTTTTTTTTCTCCCCGATGCTGATTCATGTCTGTATGTGTTGAAAATAAAGACCAAAGGACAAGGGAACTAAATTAAGTGGGCAAATATTTCAATTAAATGTATTAACCCCCCTGCTGGGTAGGACTTTGTGAATGGTAATGTTTGTATTTCATAAAACTATGATTTAATTAACAAGGTTTTTTTCCATTAGCTATATCTGGGGCAGTCATTTTATAAATACAGAGTGGATCACCAAACCATGGTAAATTCTGGAATAGGCTTGAGTATTGAAATAAAGACAATAAACCAGAAGTCCAATCTCAGTCCAGTGAAAATGTTTGAGTCAGGTCCCAGTTTCAGTCTGTCCTAAATCTAAAAATGTGTTGAGATCCTTCTGACTGAACAGCATGAATAACAATGAACACATTTGAGGTGCATTTTGATTTCCTATGGAGTCGATACGACGGCAAAATAGCATTTTGTGCATCTTAAAGCTGCACGAGGCAGAGGAGAGCATCCCGTCCTCTCCGACTGAGATGCTCGAGATCTGTCCTGTTTGTCCAAATTAAATCCTGGCGTCAGTGTGGTCATTGGTGGGAAATATCATCCACACAAGAAGTGTCTAATCAAGACTAATGAGCAAAATACAGAGTAACGGTGAGCAGAGAAAGCTCTCTTGTCTCCTTTGGTTTCCTTTGGTGTAAAACATCACAGTCGGGGGCTCCCCTGCGGCTCGCTGTGGAGCGCACACACCATGTAATAGCTAAGCCGCGGCGGCCTGGGTTCAAATCCAGCAGACCCTGTGCTGCATGCCATCACCACCGACTGTCTATTAAAGCAGAAACGCTCAACAAAAAATCATCACAGACAACTCTGGTAAACATGACAGTGCCGTGTGCAGTTTACTGACACCTAACACCGTACAGACCGACTCTATTCAGTCCGTCTTACTTTACTCGGCTGTGTCCAGTCTGACTCCCAGTCCCAGATCATTATAATTGAGTCCAGTGCATCTGACACATCGAAGCCGGCCTGCTTCACATTGTTGAGAAGAAGCAAAGTGAAATGAGGATCCACTCAGGAACTCGTATCACGTTTTTTTTTCTTTTCTTTTTTTTCCCCACCCAGAGCCAACGGCTGCTGTTTTCTGTATGTTTAAAGGGATCTTTGATGGTTTGCCTTTGAGCCTGGGCAGACATGGCCAGAAACCTCCTGCAACCTCCTCCTAACTACACCGCCTCGCTGTCTAGTTGTGATGGGATGCATCAACCGCAAGCTCTGTGTGCTATAGCTCCTTTAACTAGCAGGTCTCTTCTTTTGAGGGCACAATTAGCTCCACCAACTTTTACTCTCCAACGCTGGGCAGAAATTGTAACCCTAAATCTTTGGTTTACTTAAAACATAAGTCATTGCCATATTAAGCCTGAGTTAGGTGTCCACAAGTGATATTCTGTGTTGTCACTTCTGTTTCATCAATCTGAGCCCACGTCAGTTGAAACAAATATTTTCATGCAGACCCTCGGGCTCACAAAAAGATAAAAAGTCTCATCTTGCAATCCTAATGGTGAGACCTTTTTGTTTTTTTTAATGTTAGAAACAGCAGGGTAACTGATATCTCAGTGGTGTTTGAGGTTGACCCTGTCCCCTAAAAATGTTTCCATACACTTAAACTGCATTTTTGATTATGTTTAGGGGGCAACATATTTTGTCACAGACATATCACAAATGCATTTCTAATCAACATATCTTGTGCATCATGCCATGCAGTATTTTACCCAGTTTCGTTACCTTTAGCCGCCAACACTACTTTATGTAACGTTACCTTTGCAAAAAATGAACACTGCTGCTTTGTGCAGAACTTGAAACGGGGTCGCTTGGGTGAAAGTCGGACATTTGAGCCATCAAAAAAATTCAATCCACGACAAAAATATGTTCCCCTCCAATCGTAATCAAGAAGGCGGTTTGTTTGTATGAGAACACTGTTGTTATGCAACAGGGCTCTTGAGGTAATAGACAATATTTCCAGGCGTTACCTCCATTTAAGTGCAGATGTATATTTTCGCAGAGCTAAAAATTAAAAGGTGCACATCATTGGATGTTTCAGATGTTTGTATTGTGTTTTTCAACCTAGTTTGGCAGGAGGAAACGAACTGAAACCTTGGGTCCTAATGCCCTTATCTTATCATCCTCACTCTCAAGTAGCAACATCCACATCCAACATCGGGGTTATGGCACATCTGGTCTTAAATTTGAGACACACCGAACGCTTTATGTCATATTTTTAGTCATACTGCGAGCATGGAAAGTGTGACAGTGGAATTAATGTCACTGTTGTCAGATTAAAGCCACGGTTTCAAAAACAACTTTGAAGTAATTTAGAAAAATAGCCTTATTTTCATATGACGGCCATGCCTTTTTTTAAAATTCCTCCATGGGTTTTGAAAGGGTTTCATAGGCCCTGCAGTGTTGGGCTACCAATAAAGGACTATATAAATCTGTATTTCTAGTGAAAAAACATGAACGTTTGCCAGTTATTCCTGCAGCAACAGCAGAAATATTTAGTGTAGGGTTTATAACCGGATCAGTATGGTGCGTTTCAGGGATTGCATTTACATCCGGAATATTTAATGGTTGATTTATTAGGAAATTTTCTATTTCTGGAAGGTGCAGTTGTGAAAAATGGATAAGCTTCCCAATAAACCTGCAGTTTTTAAAATACAGGGATTAGATAACCTTTAAATAACCCCTCCAGCTCTGTTTTTTTTCTTTCTTTTTTCAAACATCAGACCATACAGTCAGAGCTATTCATCACCAACTGATGCAACTTTATGAATCTGGCAAGTTACAAAATGTTGTTAAGCACACGAGTTACAACAGTGGCCAGTTGACCTTTTTTAACTGTGATCTTATTACCATTTCCTAGAGATATCAGCGAACGAAAACAGAATTGTGCTGTCCTGTGGGTTTTTGCCTTGGGCGCAGAGGATTTCCCTCTAAAGAGCAGCGCCACATTATTAGCAACTTGTGGGGAGAAAAAAACATGTTTGGTGCTGAGTCACAGTCAGCCACAGGGATAGAGTAAACACATTTCCAAATTGCATTTTCAAAAAAACAAACAAACCTTGACCATATAGACAACATACTTATGAAGTTCATGACAGCAGTAATCAGAAACTAATTGCTTCAATCTCATATCATCATATCATTGAGCACTTCCTCATTATTAACTGTATAATATTTTAATTTTTCCACATTGCAGGATTGACTAGCTGCAAGTTAATTTCACTGTTTTGTAACTCGGTGTCATGTAAAATATGATTTGAGCAGAGTGTGCAGAATCAGACCGAAGCAAAATGCCATACCTGTCTTTGGCTGGTCATTTATGATAGAAATATTCTGTCAGAAACCCGTAAATATCCTCCATACCTGTGTTGGCGTCGGCCTTTGTTTTGTCCTCCTTGTGTGTGCGTCTTTAGACAAATGCTGTGTTGGACGTTTGGCTTGGTATGAGGTGAAGTACCTGCCTTGTGCCAATGGGAGCAGACAAAGCTTAATTTTGCATTTCAGCAAGGTAATGAGAATTCTTAATTCCTGATTGAACCACGAGGTTGATTGTGCTGCTGGCTAAATCTTACATGGGATGCTGAGCGAATACTCATCAGTTTGTCCTCAAGAACCGAAATGAATCGAGTCCTTTGTGCCCAAGAAAATTGTCATGTTATATATTGGTGTTCACTGTTGGTTTGATTACTTTGTGTTTCTTTCTTTCTGCTCATGAATAAGGCAAACATGAAGGTTAAGTGAATGGCCTTGAATTGTGCTTGATTGCAAACTGCTTGATGGGTCCAATTTAAAGCAGCACTCTTTTTTTCTAAAGCAGCAGTTTTTAATGAAAATGTCCTCTGTGTGTCTCCTGTCTTGCTTGCAGGCCAGTGGGGGCAGTGTATGGGGGAGGAGTGCGGCTCCGGGGGGGTTCAGACCAGGACAATATGGTGCGTCCACATGGAGGGCTGGACCACGCACCACTCCTACTGCCAGCACATTGACAAGCCCGAGAGCCAACGCCACTGCTTCAAGGTCTGCGAGTGGCACCAGGACCTCTTTGCATGGGAGGTTTCCGACTGGGGCGCCTGTGTCCTCATCCCTTTCTTCTCCAACGAGCTCAAGCTCAGGACGGCCGAGTGCATCACGGCGCAGCATGGCATCCAGAGGCGCAAGGTCCAGTGCGTGCGCACCTCGAACCGCACCACGGTCACCTCGAAGATATGCGAGTTCTTTTCCCAGAAGCCTGCAGTGGAGCAGGCGTGCCTCATCCCCTGCCCTCAGGACTGCGTGGTGTCAGACTTCACCTCCTGGTCAGTTTGCAGCAAGACCTGTGGTGCTGGCCTGCAGCATCGGACTCGACACGTCCTGGCCACGCCCATGTACGGAGGGGCCAACTGCCCCAACTTGACCCAGACCAGGATTTGTTCTGGCCTCGGGGCCTGTCCTGCTGGGGAAAGCGAGCACCAGTACAGCCTTAAAGTCGGGCCGTGGAGCGAGTGTCGCCTCCCCCATCACAAGGGCGTCCTGTTCAGTGGCAGGACCATGGTGGATTTCAACACCAGCTCCAAGGAGAAAAACACAGTCAAGCGGCACACACAGGCTGCCCACCACCACGACCATTACCACCGCCACCACTCACACACCCACAGCAGCCAGCCCATGTCATGGGAGCTGGAAGTTGGATACCAGACACGGCAAGTCCGCTGCACACGGAGTGACGGCAAGAATGCCATGCTCAGGTAAGCCAGTCACAACATGGTAAACCTTCCATTCACTGAGAGAGGATGAGTGCACATGAGATGAATGCCTGGGAGACAAACACACTGTGAAAAAATGGGGCATTTCTTAAGGTATAAGTCCCAGATTATCTTGAAAGCAAGGTGCGTGTGTGAGAAGAATTGGTTTGCAGTTGGTTTTGGGGAGCAGGCCTGTATTGCTAAATCACTTAGTCTTACATTAATCTCTTTTCTACTGATGCAACATATGAGGTGAGTGTTAAGATGTGCTCTGAAGCTGAATGAAGGAACCTGGCAAGTGAAATAGCCCTGATTGAGAGGAGTGTTTTTATTGTGCCTTCATAACACGAGTAGGACACAATCAACCCTCGTTTCCCCTCATGATACCAGTGAGGCATTTTCTTTTTTACTGTGGAGGTGTGTTCGGTGAAATAAAGCAGTAATTATTTTATGGCTGTTAACTTTTCAATAACGGCCAGATTATGGGAGAACTGGAGTTTCAGCGGCCTATTTGCAAGGCAATGCCGCGCTATTGTGGTAAATGTCAAATGCTGTTCCCCTTGCAGCCCTGCTGTTCGGACTAACCCTGGTATTTGGGTTTGATAAGGATGGACTTTTCTGCTGACCACACACACACACACACACACACTCACAGCTTCCTCACTAAGCATGCAATACAGTAAACAACTTTCCATTGTGTGAACTGCACACAGGGAGAGAGAAAATCACTGCACAGATATAATATTGACTGTCGCCATGCCATCTCAGTGTGAAGTGACACAATAATCTGACTACTTGAATATAAATGAATAGATGACTGCCACTCATGGTAACCATGGCATCAGATGCAGAATGAGACTGATTGCATGCTGGAGTGGAATTACTCAGTTTTATTGTCCGATGTTGACTTCATATTTGTCGTGATGAACAGTGCATTCCTGTTGATTGATGCTGCTCAATTAAAATGAAATCCAGGAGGAAGTGGCGACTTCAGGGATTTCTGCGCCAAAAAAAAAACAACTCTTTGATTTCCCTTTCATGGACAGCGTTAGATTTGGTATCATGTCACTTTTGATCTAGAGTTATGTTCGTCCCATGTTGTTTGGCTGCTGGGACTTAGAGTGTTTGAAAGCAAAAGGCGTGTGATTTTTTTTAATATGTTTGATATCGACATGTTACCCACGACAAGGCTGGATCAGTGGCTGTCGTGGCAGGAGAGTGCTGGGATCATTTACGCTGCCTAATTAACATATTCACTCATGAGTAGGCTTGGAGCTTTTGAATATATATTTCCCACCTGAGTTCTGCTTCATTCTGCTTTTCTAATTACAGCCTAATTACAAAGTAAAATTCTTCCTAAAATGAGCATTGCACTCACATTATAATACACCTAACTAATTAAATTGTCTAAATTAAACAATAGAAATTGTAATTACGTGGCTAATGCATTTATTCATATTTCTAAGTGAGTGTATGAGTTCTCTTTGGTACCATTTCAAGGCTGGCTTTCTAAACTGAGCTTTCTGTGATTGTGATGAATGATGTTGGTGAATATCTCCTGCTTTTAGATGATAATGTCATGCATTTGAAAGGAATCTAAAAAGGTCATTTGTCCATCAGGAAGTCCAGACATCCAACAGAAGGTTCTCCAAGCACATGGCATTTCCTATATTTGATGTGCTATTTCCACATCTAAAGAACTGCCTGTCTTACTGTACAGAGTCTAATCAAATCCCACCCTCACCTGACATCTGTCATACCTCTGCTTCATTCTCTCTTTGTCCGGGAACCCTATTTCTCAAGCACTGAACCTGTGACAAAGGCATTACGTTATGAAATTAGAGTTTCTCTCATGTGTCAGAGATGTATGTTTTTCTGGGATGTGTATTTATTTCCTCTGCAGTCACTGTGACTTATTATTGTGCCTCTCCAGTCTCTGTACCCAAGACAAATCGCCCCTGACCTTCCAGGCCTGTGTGATGCCCAAAGATTGTGAGACATCTGATTGGTCATCCTGGAGCCCCTGCTCTAAGACCTGCCGGGCCTCCGACTTGTCGCCCGGCTACCGCCTCAGGACACGGATCATGACGCAGATCCCCATCGGTGGTGGGAGAGGATGCCCTGCCCTGGAGGAAAAAGAAGCTTGCAACATCATAGGAGATTTACTTCCAAACTGCCCCAGGTGGTTTTCCACCAAGTGCCTCATAGCGGGGTGTCTCATCTTTTTTTCTGGGGCTTGCTAGAAACAAAAAAGTCGGTTCACATTCACCCCCCTTAATGAGGAGGGTTTATGCAGAGAGTAGCAAACTGTAAAACCAAACAATGATTTTTAATTTTGCCTTTTCATGCCATTTCCCCTTGAATAATTATAAAGCCCTAGAGGCTGCAAATATTCATTGTTTGACCATAAAAAAATATCCTATGAATATGCATTTTTGCATTTATCGCTGGCAGTTATCATATTGCAACATCTAAAGTGACCTTGTGTAATAACCTTGCTCTGACCCCCAAGGTTGAGAAATATTGCTTTTTAAAACCTCATTCATACGGCCAGGTTTGTGTGGTATGGCTGATATTACGTGCAGTAAACAAAGTAGTCAATAGAGAATTATTTTCCCTGCCGTTAGATTTGATTTTTATTTGCTAAAGCTACACGGAATACCTCAGAGCGGAGGATTTATATGATTAGGGAAAACTCATTACGGAAATTAAGCATTTGATAGATTACTACAGGCTGTTGTTCTATTAAACTCCGAGAATATTATTGCTTTCTGCATCACAACATTTTTCATACTCAGAGCCAAACAGTCGGGAAGAAGTTTTTAAATCAAAATAATCATGCCCCTCTCCTCCTGACATACTGTAAGCACCTCTTGCCGGAGAGAAGCTGCTTTTGCTCATTTTCCTCCGGCTGAGAGTGCTTTATCCTTAACTGTTGCATCGGCTCTGCTGTGCTTTTTTATGTGAATTCATTTGTCAGCTAATTTCTGAATGGACTCAAATGTCCTTTTTCTGAAAATATGCAACTCTGAGACTCTCTTTCAGCCTCGTAATATAATATTATCAATCGGTGAGGTGTTTCTCCCTTTGACTGCAATGGCATAAGACAGCATCTACATGCAGTAACCAATGCTATTACATGGTTTTCCTTGTGCTGCTTTTTACAAATTTTAATGTGTTGGATATATGTGTGTGTGTGCGTGCTTCAGGTATGTTTGGAGGACCACAGACTGGGGAGAGTGCCGCATCGCCCCCCTGCTGAGCCAACAGGACCGGCGGCTTGCCAACATCAGTATTCTGTGTGGAGGAGGGATCCAGACCAGAGAGACCTACTGTGTCCAAGTCCCTGACGACTTAGCGCCACATTACAGGAAGGAGGGTAAGAGAGGACGCCTTCATCATAGTTGACCTGAGGCTCGCTGCAAGCACATGGTGACTCGAGAGATACACCATAAATAATTTCCATCTAAAGTGTGCTACGTGTTTTGGTGTAAGCTATGAACATCAATTATTAAAGAAGAAGTCAGCGCCAAAGCATTATTTTGGCTATGCAAGAGGCAAAATGAGCCAGTCTGTGTTTTAAAGGGCAAGCAGACAATGAGGATCATCATCATATTCAGGCTATGTTTTTTGATCTAGCTATAACTCACCTGAGGCAATGGACTAGAATAAGGATTGACTGTAAAACACTTTATTTTACCTGTAATGTTTAATATCAGCCTCTAAAGCCAAAATAGTTTTGTTGTAAGGACCAGCAAGTGATTGAATTTTTGGCTCAGGTAAAAGGTATTACCACCACCTCAGCTTGGACTGGCAAATCCAAAAAATTGAAAACTACGATTTTCACTTCGGTTGAAAATGTTTAAAAGACAATCCTTGAGGTTCTTGAATTTATGGACACCGTCTGCATCTCATCGTCTCCTCTCACGTTGGGAGTACTTTCCACTTTTGGAAGGAAATGCCAAAGTTTACTCTACCATTGGCTCCGAGACGGTCAGTTTCTCAGAGTTTTTCCTGGCTCAAAATGAGGCAGAGGGATGGGGTAAAGGTAGCGGATGACCCTCACTATATTATATGCTTTTCATCTATCAGAAAAGTAACAGGAATATGAGAGCTGTACTACAAACAGAAATGGACGCCTTTTGTGTTATCTTGTACTGGAAGTGAATTGTGGAAAATCCTCAGTGGTGGAAAATAATATATAGTCTTTAAGCTTCTTCACTTACTCACAGCTAGAGTCCTGGCCACATGTCCATTTGTCGTCTCTCTGGAGAATATGAATGGAGAGTTGCTTTTCTGTCTCTAATCACTGCGACTGAATGGCACAAAAAGTCTCTTCACTTCACATAAAACCAATGAGAACAAAATAGATTCCACCCTTAAAAAAAATCAACAGATGGATAACAGCAAACATTTTATTGTGATATCTGAAGAGTGTCTTTCTTTCTCCATTCATTATGTGGTCTAAAAATCACTCTTTTAGCAAGTAAACAGGTAACAACAAACATGATTTAATGGCTCAGCTTGGCGACATGGAAGAGCTCTCTTGATCTTTTTGAGCCTGTAGTGCCACCATAATGCTCCTGCCCTAACTTACAATAAGGCTACAGTTAGTCCACCGAGTACAGCCTTGTTTTACTACTTGCAACAAATTAATTCCTCCTAATATCTGGGGCCACTGTGATCTGATCCACCTCTCATTTACTACAAGGCTCGCTTAAGGATCGCCAAATCCTGCGCAGGGAAAAACACTGTTTCCTCCTCAGCATCCTCCTCTAACCTGTTGTCTGAATGTCTGTAGGTGGCACTCTTTTCTTTGTCTATTCAATCACGGTGGCTATTCCCGCTCATTCCAATTAACCAGGTCCTCTTTTTCATTTTTAAAAAAGCGCTGCCAGACACTTGAATATTTAGAAGAGCAAATAGAAAAGCTTTTCATGAGCCAGGTGTAAGGTGAACCACTATTGTGCTACAGCAATCAGCAATACAGAGTAGCAAAATTACAGTTATTTGTGTGAAAATGTCACGGATGATTACTCTTAATTTTTTTAAAACAAACTTACCTCCTCCTGAGAGGCAGCCGTCCTCCATCAGCAGCAGCACCGGCCACCCAGGGTTACCACCTGTATTCATTTTTTTCCTTCCAATAATGAATCCTTTCAGACTAAATCACTCTTGGAAGTATGCGAATATGAATACAGAGGGGACAAAAATATCATGTCACACCTCACATATTGGTAGGTGCTAACACAATTGTTTTTTGGAGGTTTTCCAATATCATGCAGCTGACGTCACCGCAGATCACCACGGCAACCAGTCCTGACGATGGTGTTGGAGAGCTCCTACGGTGGTGCAAAAAAAAAAAAAACAGTGAAAATTTTTAACCAGTGTGCAGTGCTAATGAAAGAAAATGATTGTTTTTAGACTTGTAAAATGTATCAATAAAAAGATAAAAAGAAGAGTACTGGGGTAGCAGCTACTTCATTTATCTCTTTAATTAAGCACACTGGGTAGTTTTTAATTGCTTACATCTCCAGGTAAAAAAAAAAAAACCCTTTGCAAATCAGAGTCTGTCATGCCTAATAAATATCATTACCATTTATTTCATTTTGCCACCATATTAAATCTCAATCCATTGATTTTACAGCACATGCTTGACGAGTCCATGGTGACTGCATTTCATAGCTGAGGTCTAATTTTCTGATTTACCGTCTTCCATAAAGTTGCAGCAGGGCGTTGCTTTTATTCATCAGACGTGATCGGAGAAACCCTGGAAGATCTGATTTATATTTGGACAGTGAATTTGTTGGCTGGGTATTGAATATGAATGAAGTTGGCTTTTGGAATCAATGGAACCGTGGGGCAAAGATCAATAACAGTCAACGGTAATGTTTACCTCAACATGACCTGTGCAGCTTCAGCTAATGTAAACAGATGGTGCTGTGCGCCTTCAATATGGACAACAGCTCGGGTCGGTAATTTGGAAAACAGTTTGCTCCCTTATCGTTGCCCGCTGCAGTGAAGGAATTGTCAAACACAAGAAATCACAATTTAGCAAAGAAGGCCAAAAGAGCTGTATTATGCACTTCATCAGTCTGATTCGAGCAAGCATCTCGTTTTCACAAAGAAGATCAAAGACCATGTAAATTACTTTTGGTAAGAAGACAAAATGCACAATGGACATTTAGTGAATTTCTTTCTGGGCTTTCATTTAAATGGAAATTTGCCGCTCAATGATGTGCGGAGGTGCATCAAAACGGAATATTAGATTTAATAAATCCCCCTGTTGTGGACAGGCGAAAAAAATCATGTCTCATTCCTTGAAAAATTTGTCTGAGAGACCGATGTCAGAGCCTGTTACAGGTGGCCGGGCTCCCTGTGATCTCCAAATGATGCCAGCTGTGCTTAGCCGTGAACTCGTTATGCCGTGTCTCGCCTTAACATCTCCATATCCAGCTCCTGTTTACTCCCTGAGCTGGGCACTGCCCTCCATTAAATATTCTCCTGAGCTAGACATGAGATGAGACCAGCAATTTTCCTTCTGTTCCTTCCTTTCTTTTCTTTTTTTTCCCACTGTTCCTCCAGCTGTGCTAAAATTATCCCGCCACAAAGTCACAAAATCACTCTTAATGCCTGAAACTTGAAGCTGTTAATTGCATATATTATCTAATCCACTGTGATGTCTTCATTGTATCCAAATTACCTCGATGCCTCCCATCAGATCCAACCCTTATACCATGTTTGCTGCTTCTCTATATTCTCTATATTCTGACCAGAGGAAGCTGGACGAGCAGCCCGGCATAACCATTTCCACCTAAATGAAACTGACTGAGCGTGTCACATCGATGCTTCCACCTCTGCAGAAATCTCACAAGTGTTACCTTTATTATGATGCCAACATTTTTCATATAGACCTCGTAGTTGCAGAGATATACTCTGAGCCAGAGGCCACAGGGATTAAGAGGTTAAATTATAATTTGTCATGTTCCACTCTGCTGGAAGCATGTGGCAAGCCTGAATTCAGATAATGATGCTGTTTTCTGCTCTCTGTCCCCGACCACTCTATCTTTTACGCCTCCATTGTTTAATGTCATTTTTTTTACAGTATTGGTTGTTTTTGTTGTTGTTTTTGTTGCGCGGGGTCAGCAACAACTTTGCACTGCTTCAGGCTGCCACATTCTGTTGTTTTCTGATTTTCAAAAACACTCATTTCTCTGAATATTTGATAACTCATTAAAAAAAATTAAAAAATAAATAAAATAAATAATAATGTGACCATGATGAAATGCTAAAAAGGAGTTGCCTAAATATCGAGGACAGCTTTTGTGCCCTTATTCCTAATTTCACAGGCATCCTATGAACTTCCAAGGGCCCCCAAGCCGCGGTTCATTTCTGACCCTAATCCCCGGCATATTACTTCAAACCCTCCTATCGCACACACACACCCTCCAGTGCTGTGTGTATGTGTGTGTGTGTGTGTGTGTGTGTCCCTCGGCTTGACTTAGGCACAGTTTATCCTTGCCTGCTCCTCTGATGTGCCCCGTTGTTTGTTCAGTGTCCAGGCCTGTGAGTGCGAAGCTGTGTGCCGGTGGGGAGCCTCCTCCTGCTGTCCAGCACTGCTCCGTCCCCTGTCAGCACCACTGCCCGCTGTCCCCCTGGTCACCCTGGGGTGCCTGTCTACATGACAACTGCGAGGAACCACAGGGGCGGAAAGGTACGGTGAATGAAAATTGATCAATAAGGAGAGAGGAGAGAGAGAAAGAGAGCAGCATGACCTACACACACACAAGAAACACACACACCTGTGCATGCATATAAGGACAAACGCACACTGCCATGGCTGATGTGTTTTACTTGTTTTTGAGTGATTTGCAGAACTAATCAGTGCAACAGTTTGTGATGTTATAGATGCTGTTTATTATGTACTGTTCAATAAAACATCTTTTCGAGCCAGTTAATCGATTAGGCTGTTAAAGATGTTGAGGGCCATATTACCTGCTTTATTAGGCTGGCACAGCCATGTTAAGTACTCAGACCTGCGGGCGCCCCAGCGGCTCTCCGTGTACAGCGTGTACCACATACTGTTGAGGTTAGCCTTAGCCGCAACGGGCTGGGTTGGATTCAGCCCCAGGCCCTTTGCTGCATGTCATCCCCGCTCTCTGCCCTGTCTTTCCTGTCTCTCTGCACTGTAATACTGTAAAAAATAAATGCTCAAACCTGATTGATCAATGAAGTTATGCTACAGTCCGATATTTCTGAATAATGACTGCTGCTATGAATAACTGACCGATGCCGTGGAAATGTCACTTTAAGCAGGTTTGATTTATCGCTTCACCCAAGAAGTCCGGTCAGTTTACTACCTTATAACGGGAGTGTAATGATGCATTCATTGCATCAATACACTGATCATAAATTCTGTCAGTTCAACTGAGTCAATCTGCCAAAGGAAGTAAAGCGCATGAGTCGCTCTGACTTTAGCCTTAATCAATTTGAAATGCTTTCAATCAAATTGTCTGATTCTTAAAGGTGCATGATGCAACATTGCTGAGGCTCAATTGCGCTGAGGACTGTTAAGAGAAGACAAAAATGTGGAATAATTTAATAATTTATCAGTGAGATGGGTCAAGAATGACAATCATATATACTCAGCTATGCAAATATATGCTTATGAATGTGTTTTTGGTCAGCTAAGTCTAAATCATCCTCTGTTCAATGGACATTTGTTAATTTTGAATATTTTGCCTTTTAAAGAAAGACACCTAACATGGTGATCTAACAGAGGAGCTAATAGAAAACTAGGATATAAACTACAACTTTGAATTTGATTTTTTTTTTTAATTAGATATAATTTTAAAGTAATTTTACTGTCTAATTTCTATTCAAAATTCAGGAGAAGCATTACTGCATGTGATTAGTTATGGATACAAAATCCTAGCTAAAAGTACTAAATGGTATTATTAAATTAGAAAATTGAATCCAAATTGAATCCAAATTGAAGCACTGAATTGTTGAGCCGGAGATTCATTCCTGTATTAATCCAGCCAGCTGCAGCCGACACCTGCTGGAGCCAAAAAATCTCAAAATGCAAACACAAGAAATTAATTTTGCACTGAAAGAAACAGTCCAAGGATTTTTTTCTCAGACATTTCAACTGGCCAGAAGTTAGTTTGCTACACACTGAGCACGTTTACATGCACACCATATTCCTGTATTAACCGGAATATTCGCAATGTTCTGGTTGCGCACGTGTCATGTAAACACGCACCGAACCCGATTAAGGTCATATTCCGGTTGGAGAGAATTCCGAATAAGACCCCTGGCATATGCCTGTTCCATCCGGAATATTGTGGCATGTAAACACCTTAGTCGGAAAATGCCCCGAACCGGAATATTCAGTCACGACTGCGCATGCTCGACTCGCAAGGAATTCTGTGGCGTCTTTGTTGCTATGGTTACTGCAAGCAGGGAAAATGGCATGGCGAACAGCAGCAAGAGCCAGGAGACTGCAGTCTGCCTTCAGCTAATGAAAGACTTAAATATCATGGAGTATATCGATGGGAGAAACATAGAAATAGCGACAGAAGAAGAAGAAAAAGAAGAAGAAGACTTCTTTGTCTGTTTTTTCTGGCAGACCAGATGCCTATACATGTACTGCTGCCCCCCGCGGCTGAGTGTCGCATTACATAAGAGAGCGGAATACGCCGAAGCAGGCAAGTAACATGTGAGCAGAATATTCCAGTTGCCGCAGCGCAGTTACCTTAGCCGGAATATTGACCCGAACCGGAAAATAGTGTGCATGTAAACGTAGTCACTGTCTACCTTCAGTCTTGCTGCTCTTGTGTTCTCCTGGTTTTCTGTTCACTGGTGATATTTTGCCAACCATGAACCAAGCGTTCCATGATCTCTGAAGTGACGTCCATGTTGAAAAGACTTTTCAGCTCCGGTCGATGTTGCCAGCTTGTTCAGGCTAGCTAACAACGTAATAAATGGACCAAACGTGCTGCTCAGAGTGATATATAAAACCAGCTTCCATAGCAATGGGAACTTATTGGTAATGACTGTCATTACCCAGAAATATCTGACTGCGCAATGCTGCAATTTACCAATCAGAATGGAGTATTAGACTAGTGTTATAATTTGTTAATAATGGCCAGCTGGGTGTATATTATTAGACACAAATCCCCAGGCAGCCATGATGTCTGGTATCATAATGGGTTTCTATTGGAAACTGCACAGTATGTGACTATTAACCACCTTAGAAAAAAGAGGAGCCAATTGATTGTATTTGATTAGAGCTAATAAAGACCTATTCAACACTCATGGCACTCCTGTAGGGCCTAGAGCCGGCGTCTCTCTTTCTGTCATGCTCCTTCCCCATGAATTCTCCCATTTTTCCTCTTTTGGCCTCTGTTTTTTTTTCTCATGCCAGCTGTGGTGGTTCAGGTCAGGAGGTGTTGTTTTGTTTTCAATAAACTGCGGGCCTGTAAAATCCTCTGAGACCGTAGCGGTGATTAAGTGCTGTAAATAAACTCGAACTGAAGATTGGTTTAGTGTTGGTCAATTCAGCAGCATTAAAAGAAAGAGTAAACAGCCTGATAAGTTAGATGTGTAACTGTGGCATCTCCATCAGGCCAATCAGTGTAATTAAATCGAGCGCCAGAAAATAGTGCCAAGATACATCATCCTTCCAAGTTTCATCAAAACCCAGGCAGATGGACACGACCCAATACCGAGTGACTCCAATATGGCTGCCACAGGGTGTGTTACATCAACTTAAAGCCCTCTATTGTATAATGCATGTAATCGCACTCAATTATTTATCGCCACGGCGTGCTCTGAACGTCTAAACTGTTGGAATTTGTATACTGCTTTGGCGACATTGTGTCTGATAAACAGGGAGGGAGACAAAGATAGAAATCGAGGCTGAATTGAAGTCAGGGGAGGAAGAAAGAGAGGGAGAGAGGAGCTGGAGATGCAGAGAGGCCGAGGGAGACAGAGATAGAGAGAGAGAGAGTAATAGAGAGGAAGAGAATGGCAGACAGTGAAAGAGAGAGATGTTGACAGAGAGAGGCAGTATGTGTAGGAATCGTAAATAGTTTGTGGATAAGTGGCTGGCTGAGAGAACACATGCTCGGGAGAGTGCAGCACATGTAATAACCCACAGCCGATGAAAGACAGAAAGAGAGCAGACCTGTAGTTTAGCTTCAGGCCCAAGGGGAGCGAAAGGAGCATCAGCAGATAAGATGCTTCCTGTTGCAGTGTGTGTGTGTGTGTGTGTACTTAGCTGCTCGGTGCACTTCTCCTGTCTGAGTGTGCTTGTCTTCTTGCACAGGTGAATGCGTGTCATATCTGACTGCTTCACAGATGCCAAACTTTTGTGTGCAGGAGCAGCGTGCATCTGTGTGTGCGCGAGTGTGTGAGTGTTTGAATGCGCGTGCGTCGGACTGCGATGCCATTGGCGGAGCTGTTGAGTGTGTCGGCGCTGTGCTAAAAGGGCAGTGTGACCTCGTCCCTGCCGTGAGTAAATGTGCATGAAAGCCCCCCGGGGAACGACTGAAGTGAGGATTGTTCAGGTCAACGACCACACAGTCCAAGCCGGAGGATCTCTACGGGATGAGCCGGCTCCACTCCCACGACTGTGTCATTAATATTTTTCAAGCAGTGGAAAACACAGCATCTGTTGTTTTGCACGGGGCTTTCTCACAGCGCACTCCTGTTTGATAGCATTCATAAAAGCCCCATAACTCACAATAAGCACGACTATGAAACCAACAGAAAATCAGCGGCAGCGAGCGAGCGTCGTCTCCTGCTAGTGGAGAAGCATCGAGCAGCGGGGCCATCGTTATGAACCGGGCCGCTCAGCAAGCGAACTTTGAGCTGAGGAGATTTCTCTCGCACTGTTTTAATTTGCACTTTGCCCTCGTGTTTCGGTTCAGGATGCATCAGGATGAACTGTGATTCCTCTCTAACTCAAAGCCCCACCGGATCCCCGTGTTGTTCATACAGAGGAGCCAACCAGACATCAAGGAATGGCCTTTAGATTTCAAATTGCCCCCGTCCGAGCCTCATGTGGTTTTTCATTTTATATTGCTTTTTTTTCGAATTTGGCAAACATTGTGGGAAAATTAATTCATCACAGAAAACACAGCAAAAAAATCCTCCAAGTTATCCCCATATTCAGTTAAAATTATGTTTTCTTTTTT
>OMLB01026801.1:0-29361 GCA_900302555.1 Myripristis jacobus | reverse complement strand
CCAAACATGCGTTCTTCCCACACCCAAAAACTTTAATTAAGATTGCAAAATTAGTGATCACAACATCATATAATAGACATAACATATTAGAACTACAAAACCTATGGTACAGGACACCTCTGTGTGCTCATAGCTCACAGAGGTGTCCTGCACCATATGTGTCCTCATAGCTCATGGTAATTCTGCCTTGGATGGTTACAACGTTATGGCTAATAATCAGATCTTTTTTATCGATTAAATTTGCACTTCCGGGATCTATGATCCACCACCCACAGCGTGACGTCTTTGAAGCCGAGAATCAGTGTGTTCACCAAGACACGGATCCTAATTGACTTTCAGTGGACACTGTTTGCGTGGTGACCACACGGAATTAAAACTGATTACGTGCAAGGAGCATGCGATGCGTTATTAAGAGGTCGTGCTCATTTCACGGATTTCTGTGAGATCAGGTTGTGCATTACATGGGACAGAGACATTTTTGGTTTACTCACAAAGGTACTATATAATTGGACCTATTATATTATTAGTTTTGGTTTAGAAGTGCATCCTCATGTTATTGAGTGAGTGAGTTGACATTAATATAGGCTATAGCTACCATGGAGCAAATTTGTCGTTGCAAATAGGACAAAATAATGGTGAGCGCCGGTGCCATGCTCTGCCATCACACAGTTTTATTGTTCTGAAACTCGTCTGAAGTACGATAACAACCCCCAGCCTCTCTGCCTCTCCAACAACTCGGCTGGAAATTCTCCAGACCGTCATGAACTCCAGACAGAGGTGTGAGATAAGGCACAAAAACGAAAACAACAAACTTCCTGTGACGAAAGCTGATGTGGCTTCATTTACCAGCGAGAGCGCTGCATCCCGCTGCCTGTGAAGAACACCTTTGTTGTCCACAGAAAAGGCCAGACTGCGGAGGGTTTGACCCAACACGACCCGAGCGCAGCACAATAATGAAAGAGACACAGAGCCTGAGCCAATTCAAACTGTCAGGCTGGGGCCGGCTGTTGTGGGCTGTGAATTATTAAGTTACTGTTCTCAAACACTGCTGCTAACACATGCGAATTGGGAGCAAACAGTGGAATTTCGAGTCGCATTTCATCATCTCTGTTGTGACAGAGAGCATAACGTGATGAGCGACAATAGAGACACATTTAGATCAACTTTATACATTCACCTACTTTTTCTATTGTGAGGCTAAATTGTAGTTGCGCCATAAATTAGCCGATTTTAGGGAAACCATGTAATTGAAATATTTCTTCTTAGCAAAGTGAAGCAGTAGTTGAAGAAATTAAATTTGAAGATATGCATATATGAATTCCCTGCTTGCCCATTGGTCATCCTTGTGTCTCCCTCAAGCTCGGCTCCTCGACCAGAGGCCCCGGAGCCCCGGTGCTGCGCAGTATCTCAGCTCCTCCGAGGCCTGGGCTCTTCTGGACAGAGATCTCAGACGTTGTTCCTGGGATCTGCGGGAGCCACTCTCCCAATCTGGGGGTCACAGCCCGGAGAGCTCCGATTACCACCGGCACCACTGCTGCCTTCACTCCTCACATCCTCTCTAGCTCCTCTCTCAGCCCTTGGTATTTGTCGAGCTCATGTTCCTTCTTCCTGATGCTGCTGTTGCTCGGGATCACTACATCTATCGCTAGTGCCTTCTTCTGCTGTTTGTCGGCCACCACAATGTCAACACATACGCACACACACACACACACACACACATGCACACATGTATTGATAAAGAACAAAGAAACAAAGAAAGTCCATCCCACCAACAATGGATTCCTGATAGATGAACACATCAATAGTGGAAATTTCTTACATTTTTATATACCCACCAAACACACAGTGAGCTTTGTCCATAGTTTCATCTTAGCTCTCTCTCTCACACTGTTGCTAGTTTACAGGGCCCAAAAAGACCATCACATGGCCGTTGAATTTTCCTAAACAACTCTGTGTTTTTGTCGGCAAAAGGCATGTACCTCATTATCTCCCTTAGGTAAAGGAAACAAGAAAATCGGCTGTTTCTGTTTATCGTTTTGTAGCTTTGTTTACAGTTTTCAAATTAGCCCTTGGGTGTAAATGAGAGCTACGACTATTTGCCGCAGCCCAGCCCTGGCGCGAGCTCATTTGTTTCCTTTACATGCCGCTAAGTCTAGACTACAAAACTTACTCGCAAACATAATTAGACTTAAGCTTGTGTAGTTTGAAAGTAGCCATCAAGGACACGGCAGAGTCCTGACACACCTTAAGAAACCAGGAGCACTGTGATGTGTGAAGCATCAGGTATAATGTGATCCAAAGAGCCACATCATCATTTTGGATGATAGGAACATAAGCACTAACAGGGCATGCATTATTCATGAGAGACCATTGCCGGAGTTTATGGGAACAGAAAACACTGGCCTGATTAAAAGTCAGAATCACGACTTCCTACCAGGTTTTAATTGCTCATCCCCACAGATTATAAACCTAATTGCGTCTTTTTTTTGCCCGTGTTTTATTATTCTGTCACAATGGATTACGTGTGTGTTTATCAGGAAGGCAGTGGAGGGTCTAAACGTATTACCCATAGGGAGAGCCTAACAAGCTTTGACAGGACGGCTGAGAACGCGTGCTTCAACGTGTTGAGCGAAAGCCTTATGAAATTATCTCGGCCTGCTCTATTGTTAGCGACTGTTGAAAAGTTGTTCACTGTTGCTGTCTTAATTGGTTTATTGGACTTACCGTCTGAGCACAATGGGTTAGGTTTGCACGTACTCCCAGCAATGTCAGGGCCAAGTTGTAAGTGATGCAGATTCGTGTAAGGAGCTCTGTTGCTCACACAATGAAACTAAAGGCTGACAGTAGTACAAGCGCCATTAAGCCCGTTGATAGGATGCAAAACCTAATTGAATTTTATATTTATAGATTAGTCAGCTAATGCGAATATGAAAAGCAGTTAAAGGCACCGCAGAAATTACCATTGTTATTCCTGTTTTGAATGACAATTAAGCATGCGACCTGCAAGAGCTGAGAGAGACTGAACGGAGATGTGTCAAATTGTCTTTACATATGGTCTTTGTTTGTCCATGAGACGCCCTTGAAAATGCTGCTTGTTGACACACTTGTTGCCTCCAAATGCAAATCGAATGCAAAGTCGTTTTTTGTTTTTTTTTTTGTAACGTTTTCAAATGCTATGTCACATCCACTGAATAATGCAAGCTGCTGGAGATACAAAGCAATTTTTATTCTGTATAGTCTGAGCACAAAATATGATTTGAGAGAGAGGGAGAGGACCTTACACTCCCCAGCACTTGACACCGCTGACAGGCTCAATTCCTTCTCCATTCAAATGAATGGGCTCCATATGCATGCTCATTACACCTTATAGTGCCCACAGCTACCTCCAACTGCAGTATAACACAGCTATGCTCCGTATTTTTACTGCTTTTTCCCACTTCTTTTTTTGATGAATTGCGCAATGAATGGATGGAAAAATAGATAATTGAATGCATGGATTTTGTTGTTGCTTATGGCTACCGTCAACACAATCAGACACTAAAGACAGCGGCGGTGACCCTTCTTCATCATGCTTATGAAGTTTTCTGCAGCAAGAGTACGCTGTTAGCTGTTCTTCTGTTATGCTTGACAGATTAATTTGGTAGACCTTGGAGAGAATGGCATCCAATAGCCATTCTGTCAGAGCACTAAGCCAAACACATTCAACTCTCCCTCTGAGCTGCAATACAAGTATAAATGATGGGCACTTCAGTTCACTTTCACATAACACAGTCTTGGCAGAGGGCAAGAAGATGTACTTCATTCCGGAAGAGAAACCTATGACCTTGTGCCATTCACAGAAGACTCTTTATCCATGCTACCTTACGTCTTCCACTGAAAGAGGCTTTTAAGCCTAAGTCACTGGAGGTAATAATAGTGATGCAGCATCTGTGCTGTTTGGAGTGACCTGAAAGTTGAAAAGCAGATGGCATGACATGTGCTTCTGTCACAGTTTACTCCAAGCCTCCGCTGGGAGTGAAACGATTCATTCAGTTCATTGTTGCATCCATTACACTCCACAATTCAGCTGCATCAATCTGCCAAAAGAAAGAAATAAAGCAAATCTCTCTGATTTTTGCTTGAACTGTTTTGAGATGCTCTTAAAATCGGTTCATTCACTGGTCATTCTTCACAATTCTTAAAAAGTAATTCATAGTATTCTGTTAGAGCAGTAAGGTTTTTATTTTAGAATAGATAATATAATTCTGTTGGGAAAAAAAAGATAATTATATATTAGCTGGCATGTTTATGTAATGGACATAATTTTTTGGACTAAAAGTACTGAACTTGAATTATGCATGGTTTAAAAACTCCTTCTTGAATTACCAACTAGTGAATCATGATTTGAATTAAATTTCTGGAAGCCAAAGAGTCGCAGCCTACTCTAATTCTACCAGCTCGATGTACACACAAAACACAACAACACACCAACAAGAGAGTACAATAATTTATTTATCAGGCTGGCTTTATCCAGCACCACTTTACTGCTGCTATATCCCCTCATCTAGAACGTTCCAAACAATGCAAACCCAATTTATGATTTTCATTGGACAAGCTGAGCAGAACTGAGGTTGCACTCCAGTTGCACCATGTAACACCAGACTAATATTACACATTTCACATCGGCACCGGAGTGAATAGATTCCGCTCGCCTTTACTTAACTCACTGTGCTGTGACCTGACGTGCCACCCTCTCCAGCTGTTTGGGCACAATAGCCAAATATATAAACTCACTATGAGCACTACTTATACCGACATGCTCTTAACCTTTACACAGTGAATGTAAACCACTACGAACTCGATGCTGACCCCACCCACTCAGCTAGCCTCTTTGTAACCGTCCCTGAGGAATAAAGGGGGAGTCATTCTTTGAGAGCTGGACAAACAGGATCTAAAGAGGAAGAAAAGACTGTACTGTTGCCAAGAGGAGACTGGGTACAGATCTAGAGTATCTTAGGATTGTCATAATACCAGAATCTTCATAGTGAAATTCCATGATATTCAAGACCTGATTCAATACTGAGGCAAAAACAGAAATCCCCTCCAGCAAAAAAAAGCTTGATATAAACGTCTGAGGAGAAACCTCAAGTATTTAAACAGAGGCTACATTCAATACTGTCTTACAAGTGCAATATTGTCTTGTAGGAGTAGAAATTTCCTCAATTGGTCATGTTTCCTCCTTTTGTCTGAGATGCACAATGACATCGACTGCAGATTGTTTTTGGAGAATCAGCAACACTGTGGTTATCATCTGCCTCAAAGATCAAGTATTGCCAGCTTTTTCCACTTTTTATGTCTGTGAGTCTTTGTGGAGGCTGTGGAGCTCCAGCAGTGTTGGTTTCTCCCGTGCTTGTGGTGTTCCTAATTTTGTCCTCAAATGAGGTGCATCAGATGACTCAGGATTGACCAGGAAGAGCTCTGCACAGGAGCTTGTGAGGCTTGTGTCATCTAGTGTCTAATCAAAG
This sequence comes from Myripristis jacobus, assembly GCA_900302555.1. Classification (NCBI taxonomy): domain Eukaryota; kingdom Metazoa; phylum Chordata; class Actinopteri; order Holocentriformes; family Holocentridae; genus Myripristis; species Myripristis jacobus. The sequence continues at coordinate 23,857 of OMLB01026801.1, read as the reverse complement.
TCAACCCTAAACTGACTATTGTTTTTTTGTCTGAACCCAAGCTCATGCACGCACATACACAAAAGAAACCAATGACAAAGAGCACAGATCAGAGCACGTGTTTTCTCCACTGTCAATGCACACAAACATAATGTAAATTCTGTATGTGGATGATACAGTATTTTTATCTACTTTATCGCCGACACTGCTCTGTTAGCTGTGGAAAACCTGCAGCATTCATTTAACATACTGCAATCTGTACTTAATAATCTTAACACTAAGCCGCTGGTATTCCAGTGTTGTAAGAACAGTAGTACTGGTACTGTTTTCAAAATGTTGAAACAAGCAACTCATGAAACACCCACCTCATTCTCAGGATGCACTTAAAAATGGTGTTTAGTCATTAGGTTAGAGATGGGTATGTTTTTGTTTAGATTACAGCTGGTAGGCAATAGTTTCACAGCTCCAGATGGTGACTGCATTGGTCACCAGTGGGCCTAACTTTCTTTTATTTTACAACTATTTTTTCCCTCCCAGTCACCAGTAAAATATTATGTAAATCTGTTGCATTCTTTTGCAATTCACTTGCTGCTTCTTTCCACCCCTGTTCGATTGTTAACGCACATGATGTAGATAACTGTTTAGCTACCTAATGTCGAGGAACATGGACAACTGCTAGGAAAATATTGAGGCTGAACAAAAAATATCTGTCCTTTTCTCACTCCCTGCCCGTCGAAAGTTCCCAGGTACAGTCATTCCAGCCGGACCCGGTCAGTATACAGCCGTTGCCAGATGATAGCGGAGTGCAGCTAATTGAGTCTCCTGATCCCACGGCTTCCCTGCCTGCAAGGTGGTTCAGATCAGCTTGGCTACAAGAGTTTCCCTGGTTAGGTTATGACAAGTGGAAAATGCAATGCACCTTTTGTGCTCAAGCAGGCATTAAGTACTATTTTTAGTATTCGTGTTTCTATATGTTATTTATTCTACTGTTATTATTATGTGTAAGACAGTCAAGAACACATTGCAGACAATGGGAGGCAGAGCAGACAGCAACAGACACCACAGACAAGGGAGAGAAAAGGCAGTGTGAGGCAGCCTTGAGACAACAGTGAAGCATATATAAAGCGAGTGTGTGGCATGACATATGTATAGATATTTTTTTGTATTTCACATTTGACATGTGAGGACATTTTGGCTGCTCAAAATTTTATTCAGCTCCTAAACCAAGACCACCAAGACTTTGGCTTGGTGGTCACTTGCAGATTGAAAAACAGGCTTCACCTCAGATAGCTTCACTAACTTCACTGAGTTCATTCCCTCATCGGTTCACTAGCTGTTTTAGATGCTTTCCTCACAGTGAGAATGGTTAACTAATGCCTTTACAAAGTCTTCACAAATGCACAGTATACTTAAAACCTTCCGTCTAACCCCTCAGTCTAATGGGAGAATTTCACATTCACATGGGAGAGAATAAGTGAATCTAATTGCCTTAATGATTCCCCTATATCCTGTACCATCTTGGCACTCATGACATTTAATGGGCCATCACAGTATTTTCTTTCTCCTGCTAGGAGAGGAGACAGGGAGGCTGGAGACACACCAGAGAATTATCAGGTTGATTTCTGCCAGATTTGGTCGTCCTCACAATCGGAGAGGAATCCTGGGTCGGGGCTGATGGTCGGCAGAGATTACTTAGGTTCACGGATTAACAGAATCAGTCTTAACAGAGTTATCAAAGCAGCCACGATGATATCAGACATGTTTGATATTTACGACCTGACATCTGGACAGCTCCTGAACAAACTGTGTGATGTGTGGGGATCACAGGTTACCACCCAGTTTACCGTGAGGCGAGTGTGTTGTTTTGATCGGTGCCGGGTTGGAGATTACAGGTTGTGATGTCAGTAGCACTTAAGCAGTCAGCAGGATAATTTCTTTTAAATCATGTGCAATACTGTTCTTCACCTAATCGTCTCGTTTGAGCATTTTTACCACAAGGAGGCAAAACAAATCTGGGAAATCCATCATTATGTCTTCGATTCAATGTGTTTTCAAGATTTGGTATGTATTTTAGAAGTCTCCATGACAACCTCAGATGGTTTCATAGACTTAAATCCTAATGACATATTCACAGTATATTCACAGCACATCATCATAAAATGCAGTCAGATGGGAAACATGTATTAAAGCGAATATTTAATGTAAACGGCTGCTGCAAAAGTGAGGAAGAAGGGTGAAAGACATTACGGATTATACTTGCTTGAATCAATCATCCCAGAGCATGTCAGATGCCCTGGACAACAGCCTGTTCCATAATGCAACAGATATACATGCAGTGATTTCTGTTGAGGCTTCTCCAAATTCAGTCTTATGCACTATTCGAGCAAATCACTTAAACTTCAAGGAGAAATAAACTGCTCAGATGACAGATGAAAAAGCAAATAATCAAATTATCGTTAGCGAAATCTACTAAATCCTCAAGCCGGTGCGAAATTTTAAAGGCCATGGCAAGCTGTGGTGTGAGGAACAAACGTTCACACTACGACTAGCGCAGGTCCCGAGTGTTTAATTGGATCTATGTTGTGGTCGGCAGCTACACAGATTTTTTTTTTTTTTTTTCTGCTCTGATGTTGCCTTTCATGATATTACATTGTTTTGATGGGCTGATTTAGTTAGATGGCAAGTGCTAATTAAATAACATTGCAGGAAAATAACAAAAAAAAAAAACTTCTGAACTTGCTGTCAACACCAGCAACCATTTTTCAGGTATATTATTTTTTTCTATTTTTTTTTCCAATGCATTTCCCGCACTTGTCTTTCAAACAAGAATTGTATAGAACTGGAAAAGAACTAGCTTTTGAATTGCTGCAATAGGTTTCCCATCCATTTTGCACTTGAGCGGAATGACTACTAGTTTTGAAATAAAATCACATCCGTATTGAAAAAAGAAAGCACAAAAACGTTTCTGTTGATGGCCGATGACCTTGGATAGCTCAGCCCTCCACCAATTACCTTGATGACCATCCACACATCGAGTCCCCCTGGTTGTTCAGCTGTATAGGAAATTAATGGACTTCTACTGATTGAGTTGCTCACAGTGTGACCGCACAGGATGAGTTGTTATCCCTGTGTGGAGTAGCTGCTAGCTTGTTTGCCGACTTTGACCATGCAAAGTGGATGACACTATAAATACAAGAACAGGATTTGTGGCAGTGCTATAAATTTCTTGAATGGCTCAGTGTGGTGCCAGAATATGTTCTACTTGGAGTGCAGCTTTAGCAACGATCCCACTGTCTGGCTCTTTGCACTAAGGAATTAAATGATGACTAATGTTATACAAACACACACACACACACACACATGCAAAAAAAGAAAAGACAAGAAGCTGTGGAACCTGACGTTGATGGTTCGTGATGTATTTACACTCAACTACATCACGAAGTAGCTGAAATGAAGCAGCTGCAGTTATGTGGGGGTGACAGATACCATTTAAAATGTTAAACTTCAGCGAGGTGATTGGCACCCCAGAGATATGTGATGTTTCCTCCACTTTGCTCCCAGATTGAACAGCCCCCACCCACATGGCCTGGTGTAACCTGCTCCCCATTTCATGCCTGAAAACTCATGGAATAGCTCTGGGAAAAACCGACGGGATAGCACTTTGCTTCAACTTTGCAAGCAAAGTTTGTTTGACATGCACCTAGATTGTGATCTACGACTGCTCGAGCAATCGGGAAACTATCCTCTATCAGCTGAAAGCCAATGAGTCCCATTGCTTAGAAAATGCATGAGACAACTCTCAGAGAACTGCTGAAATTGAACTGGTGGGCTCTCCCACTAAATCTGACACCTCCTCGCCAAACCATTAGAGTGTATTCAAAGTGGAGAGATGGAGTGGAGGAGATTTTTCCCTTGGTCGTGATATCAAAAGGCTATATTTTATCTTCCCCCAGGTTTTCTTTTTCTTTCAAAGCTAAATCTTAGCACATTGGTGGCTTCAAATGGCAGAAACTGTCATGCAGTACCTGAGATAACTCTTTGAACACTAAACCTCAGAATCAGGGCTTGATATTGTGTATTTGTCATATTGATTGTGTCAACAACAAATGACATACATTTTGCCTTGTCAATGCCATAAAACCAACAATCACTGCAATAGGCTTCATGTTTTTTTTTTGTTTGTTTGTTTTTAAATTGGATTAAATCCTTTTACTCAAAATGTTTCTTCTTCTCCTTCTCCTTCTTCTTCCTCTTCTTCACGTGTCTCTTTTTAGAGCCTTACTTTATTTTTTCCAGTGTTTGGTTGAGCACGGGATGCCCTGCTCTCCCATTTCTAACCACTGATCTATACTATTTTAGTGTAGATCTATCATATTTTATTTAAATTATAGATCAGTGTTTCTTCCAACCAATTTGAGATCCCACTGATTTCTGTAAAAAGTCAAAAAAAAAAGCTGAGTCAGAGTCAGTATGGCTGCTGTGACAGATTTCCTGTCATGTCCTGCACCGGGACAGAGGTGGTGCTCCAGCTTTACCGGTATGTTGTTTGTTAAAATGCAAAATAAAAAACTCAAAACTCAGAAATCATTGAACATGTTGTCTATAAACTGAACGCTCATGTTTACCAAGCTGGCTGGGCTGTGATGCTGTTAATCCCCCCAAAAAAAAGAGAGAGAAGAGAGAGGTAAAAGGCTCTCTCACTGCTGTTTAGGACACACTTAGGATTTCTTGCTTCAGTATCGAGGCGTCTCTTCCTTTGTGGAAAGACCATGCCAACGCCATAATTCTTGTGCAAATAGGGTGAATCTGCAGTTTCTTAGTCAGGATCAGACTCTCTTCTCTTTTGACCTCTGATGATTTGATTTGATTTTCTGATTTGGGCTGATAAAGTTGTCTTTGCACAGTTGGCCCAGCTAAAAATGCAGTAGCAGCGCCTGGATGGAATTAATCATGAAGGAATAAATGGGTAGATCGCAGACAGAGGATAAACTGATGCTTATCTTCTTATTTTTATTTTGTTTAGCTTAGGAGAACAGGATAGGACCCCAAAAAATACAAATAAGATAAGCCTTAGTGTATGTTTTGTGTGCGATCTACATATTTATTCCTTTCTTGTTGTGTGAAGTCAAAGGTTGAGCATGTGGTACAATATTTTTTTTATAAAAATGAATCATGATCAGTTTCCACAGGCTGGATTATACTGTTTACACAGTGAAATCGTTTTTCCACCGTGCGAGGATGGAATCTCTGCATCCTGTGCTACCATAAACTTCATTTTGGATGATTGCAAGGGGTCATTTTAAAGGACTACTTCAACATTTTATGCAAAATCCCCTTTTTTTTCCAACTTAGCCAGGCTGACACAAGATGTGTAGCATCCCATGGGTAGCATTTTGTGTTTGCACCATAACGAAAGAGAAAAAAGAGAAAAAAATAAATCTTACAGCAACTGTAAAGCTGTTCTTATTTCCACAGTGTATCATGAGTATTTGAAATACATTTTGGGATTTTTCTTCCGAGTCTCTTTCCCTGTTGTATCAGACCTGTCCATTGTTGAACAGTCCTTGCCCAAAGAATTTCCCACCCCAACATCCTGTCTCGATCGGAAATGTGTTGGATTTCATAAGCAGGCCACCGCTGCAATGCCTTTTCTTTGTGAATCCAAATTGCCATCCTGCCATTACTCCATGTCGTTATTCCCGCTTTGAGCTGAATTTTGTCACTGATTAAACCTTTCATCAACATGGTAATATTTCTCCAGCTGTGTGAATAGACACTCTGCCAAGGTTATCTTACACATAAAACACAATCACCATTTGTGCAAATACATCTCCTCCCACCCGGCATCGCTCTCTGGTGAATCAAAGTCCGCGCTTCATCGGCAGTATCTCCACTAGATGACTGCGGTCCTATTGTCAGGTCTGTCATTAAAATGTTAATAACTTTGGTGAGTGATCTGAAATCAGACGGCATCCTGCCGACAGCGGGATGATCAATAGGAAACACTATCTGCTTGTCAGCGTACAGCCAGCGACGTCCACTGTAGTTAAATTTGTTCCCTGTCAATAGCATCGACACATCTATCATCAGAGTAATTAAAGAAGACGTAACTTTTTGATAGGAGGAATTAGTTGGCATTTGCTCAGTTTATCATTGTGCTGTCAGGATAAGTGCATGCCCAATTTCTGATTTCAATAAAACTTGTTTACTTAATTCAGCTTACTGATTAATGATGAAATATGGCAATAAAATATACATCAGCAAATGATCAGCGATGGTATATCAGTCTGTTTTAAGTCCTTAACAAAATACAGTGTTTTTTATTTTTATTTTCAAGAGTGATTCTTCTTGAGCTGGTTATGAGCCTGGACGTGAAAGGACTTCTGCAGTTTGTCTTCTGTTCGTACAAGTTACAGCTTTGAAAATACACAGAAATGTTTGTGTCAGCAGCACTTGAGCGAGCAGAACAGCAGAATATTGGTGCAGCCACAGCTTGGAGTCACAGCTCTCTGGACTAGATGCTTTTTCCAAAGTAATGTGTGAGATTGATGCGCGTGAGCTGGTGATTATTCACTGGGGCTGACTGTCAGCGTGATGGGTGTGATTAACAGCACAGATGTAATTTACCAGATTTCCAAATACTCAAAGCCATCTGTGTCCTTAAATTGCCTTTTTACTTTAATCCAAATGTGAGCACAAGGGTAGCACGTCGACTGAGCTGCAAATTGTAGAATGAGACATTTTATTCCCTTTCTAACCGATCAGAAAAACAGATGGACTGTGCAGTACCTACAAGCAAATTATAAATACAAGATGGATTTACATTGTATGTGACCTAAACTCTTGATTGGCTGCATCCTCATGTTTGATGACACAAATGGATGATGAATAGCAGCTATGTTGTCTATGGGTGATTTTGCCATTTAAATTTATGAATTTGTAACCTGAGGTCAGATCACTACCTGTGTTTCACCACCTTTAATTAGGTCCCTTCACTTTTAGATGAATCTAGCAGTCAAGATAAGCAGTTCAAGTGCTGTTACAAGCAGTTTTATTATGCACAATTTACATAAAAGAAAAGAGACAGGTCGTCCTTTGCTGCTCCTGTTAAAGAGAAAAAAAAAACTGTAAAGGAAATGACAGACAGGCTGAGGTAGCCCAGCAGTGTGCAGCGAAAGGGCAGGTAAAGGTAGAGTTCACACTTCAAATTACACACCTCAGTACCCTGTGTGTGTCACTCTCACACACCAAACTGGGCCACCTCAAGCCGCCGCAAGCATGCTTACCGCACCAAAGAGAGAGAGAGAGAGAGAGGGGAGAAAAGAGGAGAGAAAATGGCCAAACACCAAGGAGATCACAGTCATCAAGGAATATTAAAATAATCTACATAAAAATAATGGAAAATAATCATTGTTTGAAACAGCTACAGTAAAACCAATAATGCTAACAGAGAGACATTGTAGGGGGGAGGGGGGAGGATGAATCATCAGCCAAACAACAAAAAAAAAAGTCCTTAGTTTAGAAGACGTCAAAGCCTCGAGAGACAGTTCCACATGTCATCGGCGGTGTTTGACTTCAATAGGGTTCCAGCGCCCCGAGACAGTTCAGATCCACGGCAGACTTTCCTGGATATAAAAGAAGGCTAAGAAGGAAACTCTAATTAAAACACATAAATATTTTAGTGCTAGGATGACAAACATTTCTTCCCGTACTTCCACAGGAGTAACAACTCAGCACTCTACCTGCACTTGACCTAGTAAGCCACTCCATGAGCACTTGCTGGATTTTACTGGGTCCTATATCCTATCATATATACAGTAATCACTGATAAATCTGCTGTAATACAATGTTTGCTAAAGAGCCTGCACTTACATTAACCTGCCATATTTATCTTTTGAACATGATCAGAAATTATGTCACTTTTGCAATACACGGCTGTTGCCATCATTTTCCTCCAATATTCATCCAGCAATCAAGCAGCTAGGCTGCTAAACACCAGGTAGCAGTGTTTAAGGATTGCTGAATTGCTGCGAGCTGACTTGGGTTTGTTTTTTAAGGATTTATATTGTACATTTCAGACAAAACCAATTCCAAAGCTTCATTGACTGAGCTATCCTCGAGAGCCGAGGTTGTTGTCTTTGAAATTCAGTGCTGAAAGTCAATCCAAGCGCCTCGGGGCTTGACGGATCTCAGTGCACAGTCTAGATGTGCTTGAATCCGGCTGGTTTCACTGGGCTAACGCTGTGGCCATTTCTGCGCTTTTACTTGATTTGCATAAATATTTTAGTGAATATAATGCACTTTCCTCTAACAGTCGAGGAGCAATTTACTCAAGCTATTTATGTAATCAGTGAATCATGGCCTGAATGAGGGCATGAATGCAATAAATTTTACGGACATCTTCCTGATGATGAATTGTAACCGCTTTTTGCACAGTTGACATCTAAACTGTCTCAAAGCTTCAAAAGCATTGTCTCATTTGTCTGTTTCTCTTTATGTACGTCTCCTGCTTTATGACTGGTATGGATTCAATAAGACAAATCAATACAAGATAGTAGATGTTAGCTGGATTGATCTTACCAGTGTACTTTCTTAGAATCGCTATTTGTTATGTTTTGTACATTAATTACATTTGCAGATCGATACTGCACCAGGCAGCTTTGTCAGCCCTAAATGGAAACAAGTAGTAATTTAGGCTGATGGATGGATTTTTTACATAAAAATTTTACCCCGTCTGGCTGTAATGTCACTGTTTGAATTTCACAATTTATGGAACTGGCAGCAGTTTCCTTTGAGGAGGGAACTGGGATGAACGAATGTTTCGTTCTCTGATTGGAGTCACTAATTTCTGGACCGGACACTGGCTTGAACCTGCTCTTTTCCTCTGTGACTAAACAACAACAATCACGGCTAAAAGCTGAACTCAACATCGGTCAAGGCGATGATGAATTCAGGAAAGCAGCCCTAAAGATAGCTGTATCAGTATCACTTTTCATGAAATTTTAATGTTCATGCGGTTGACAAGCAAATACAAGTGGAAAAAAAAGAGTCATCCAGGGTAGTTTGTGATACAGTCACATTGATTTTGTCCCATTTTTCTGGCTCTTCCTCACCGCTGTTTCCAACTGCTTTGTCTTCAAAAGCTGCCGGTGCAGAGCGGATGTGAGTGTTAACTTTGAAGTGAAGGGAAGGACTTCCAATCTTCCTCCACCTGTCTAAGTGATAATAATGAAGGAGATTAATTGGTGGGTGGGTGTGCAGAACAGAAATCATGTTGAAATGGCATGCAGGAGGCAGCGATATTATATCTGAGTAGGAGCCCCAGCTACAGATCCATGTATTAATAATGCAAAAGGACCCCTAGGGCAGCCATCTATTTGCAGAGCTCCCCCCACACTTGTGTGCTCTCTCTCTCACTCACACACACACACACACACACACACACACAGTCAGGATTCCCACTTTCTGTCTAGCTTTATCTCCTTTACGTTTTGACTCTGGCTTTGTGTTAGTGCACCACTGAAATATATTTATCATTGCTATTCTTGTTATTAAGTATTATTGATATTTTAATATCAGGTTTCTCTTTAGGCAACGTTTGTGAGCAAGGCTTTGTGAGCGCTTCATTGCTCTGTGTTTGCTGATCTACTCTGTGATTTTCAAGGAGATCGATTTTTTTTCAATAATTACTGCGTCTGATATTTCTGAGGAGAGAGCAAAAAAAATCTATCTTTGGCAACAGTTCAGCTAAACAGATCTTTAATTTTCAAGTGCAGCCTTTGACACCTTACATCACAATATTTTGATTGACAGGCTGAGGCAGTGGGTTGTTGTCTCTTGCTGTGTGCTGGATTGATTCTCCTCTGTTTAACACGTAGGAGATGTATTGTCTCTATTTATTGTCTCTTATTGTTCCACTCACCCATGGTGTACCCCAGGGTTCATTTCTTGGCTCCATTTTGTTCTTTTCGTATTTCCTCTCCCTCCGGCAACTCATCAGCAGTTTTGGTTATGTTTTGTGCCATTGCTATGCCGATGATACACACTTGTACCTTTCCATGACACTAATTATCCCTGCTGTATCTCTGTTTGGCTGCCATAAAGGATCAGATGGCAAAACAGGTACAATCAGCCAAAGCCTGAATTTGATGCACTCTATATGTCAAATCATTGATTGATTCAGGCTTGTTTGTTTCAACTGAGGAACATTGCTAAAACCTGTTTGTGTCCCTCCATGATATGAAAGCACACAAATATTTATTCATGCCTTTGTCTCCTCCAACCTTGATTATTTACCGGTCTCAGCCAGGCCACTATCACCTGTCTACAGCAAGTCCAAAAGGCAACTGCGAGACTACAAGACATCATGAAGATCCCACATTAGTCCAGTACCAGCCTCTCTTCACTGGCCGCCTGTTAAATACAGGATGGATTATAAGATCCTTTAAATTACCTACAAGGCCTCATGTGGCCTTGCCCCTAGCTACGTCCGTGACCGGCTGACAGCTTTAAAAGCATGACCTTTAAGGCAAGGCCTCTCAGGTCCTCGGATCAGGGTCCTTTGACTGTGTCCCACTAAAATATGAAGTTTTAAACAGCGTCTTAAAATCCATCTTTTTATCCTGGCTGTCTAAATGCTGATTTCTTGTATTTTTTTTTTTTTTTGTGTGTATTTTACTGGTTGCATCGTTGCTTTAATCTTCTCTGTATTTTTTTCTTTGTTTGCCTTGTTGCTTATTATTTTTCTTTGTAGCTTTTAATTGCTTTTAGATATTGCAATTTATTTGTGCCTTTTACAGTTATTTTTAATTGGTGTGAAGCACTTTGTAACCCTTTTGTCAAAGGGTGCTATATGAATAAATCTTATCTATTTACCAGTACTGAAGCACTGAGAAACAATCTCTTTCACAATGTTTTTTTTTTTTTTTTTTTTTTTTTTTACATAATTAATCTTTCTCCATCACATTTGTTTGATGTTTGAACATGATTAGCATGGCATAGTGCTGTAAATCCGTTGGTTGCGATTGTAAACATCCCGACATAACTTGATATGAGTATTGTTACTTTCAGTAAATGTTGATATAGAAGGAACAGAGTGCAGAGCTGTGACCTGTGGTGCCGGGTGTTATCACAGTAGCTCCAAAGAACTGATATTATTTTGTGAAATTACCTTTCTGCCCCAGTAACTTGGCTGTCAAGCCCCTCTGACTGTGTCTTTCTGTGATCGATGCTCCAGTGACCCTCTGAGTCATGACACTCGATTGTCTGCTGGCCTTGAGGCCTTCTCATATTCGCTGCCCATTTGAAGTGAGGGCACACACATTTTGGCGGACATAATGGAGGTCTTCAGCACTTGGCCAACAGTGGCTATGAGCAGCTAGTTGCTTTTCTAAATGGACAACTTGGCTGTTTCAACAGAATTCAATAGACATGGTGCATTTTTGTGCTGTTTTTGATGCGGTCCACCTTCTGTTCCCTCCACATATTTTTTTTTTTAAACATTCTCATGTTCCGTCAGCCATTACCAAGTTACCAAACGTGAAAAGAATGATTATTTCCATACCCCTGGTACATTAAATAATGCATAATCGACTGCTACATAATCATTAATGTTTTGCATGATGTTTGAAAATGATATATATGAAAAAAAAAAAAAAAAAATCAGGGACCACTGTGGCACTGATCTCTGAACGGTTTTGTGTTTTGATAATGTTGGTTTGGCAGCAAATTAAAATTTGTAAGCCCACCTGATTTTTACTGCTTTAGCTAAAGTGTTGAATGAAACCTAACATAGATAAGTGGTGGCAGATGTTTCAACTTCAGGAAAGTCAATGGGGAGAGGTAATGTTAGACACTAATGTCATCTTCATTGCCAGTGCACATTAAAAGAATGCATTGCTATGAATCTATCCCATGATAATATACAGACAGTGAATGCTGGAGTGAAATTGAACTAAATTAGAAATCCAGTCGGAGCAAAAGTTTATTTCCTGCAGACTGTATTGTCCTCCATTGTCACAATGTCATGAAGCCTAAAATTTTTCTGGCAAACTTTCAGATATCTGTAAATTGCCACTTAACTGGCATTTCTTAGACCTTCTCCATGTCCAAAGTTGAGATTTATCCTCTCAGTTCCAAGTTGCATGGGGAAGCTCGATAATATTCACATCAGTTGTGTTACACTGTTATTCATCTAAAACAACGGTTTGTCTAGCACAACTGAGCCAAGGCGTTTCAAGCTACGACTCAGATTGTTTTGTTTCATCATTTTCCCACCTGTCTTTTCCTAATGGTTTGTAGTTACATGGTTAGTCAGTATTTGCACACAGTTAATTCTCCAATTAACCTCCGTTGCTGGGGGAACTTAAATGCAACCACAAAGCCTGCGTATCTCACTAAGAAGCAGATAATGAGTGTGTATGCCAGCATGAGAGGTTTATATCCACAGTGGGTGAGGAGTCATGATTTATCCTTCATCCATCATGTTCATTAAAATCAACAGTCTCCAATTGACAACCGTACAGGCTGAAAAATAAAAGACAATGGAAGTCTACATCTCATTCTCACTTGGATGAAATATTTGTGTTCACTATTCTGGGCAACCAGGAGTGATTCACTGAAACCTTAGATAGAGTTTTCCTAAGGGATTATACAGATTTGTTTAAAAAATATAAACAAAATACAAAGTTTGGCCTTTTACTGTCATTTTTCAGTTCATCTACTGTGTTAACGACATTGATGACCAAAAGCTCAGTGTCAATAGCTCCTCTCACATGGCATTTACAAGGTTGATGTAAGAATGTAGGCACTGTGAATGCTTTGGCACAGACTCAACCTGTGAAAGGAAAAAAAAAAAAAAACTAGGCTGAATCTTCTGGTGCTTCTGTTGAGAAAGTGTTTTTGCCATTCCTCATAAAAGTAATACAAAGATTAAAGCAATGTGACTGTTAGGGATGGGGGGGGGCATGTGGGTGGCTCATCTCTCCTCCCGAACAGTACGTTTCCTGAAGTTTTCAAAGAAAAAAACACAACATCAGATAACACTATCTACTCTGCAATTCCCATTTAAAGTTTTTAAGCATGGACTTGCTGTATCTCATTGTCCATTTTCACTTTTCCGGGCGAACAAAAAGTCTCCCATCTCCACTACATTTGCACAGAAATGATATAGATGCTGGAGATACGGCGAGTGTCAGTCTCTCTCTGAATGTGGGTCAGAGAGGATGATTCTCACTACTGTACATGAACCTTTTCATTGTGTGCGCTCGCTTAGTGTAAAGCATGAACGCCTCAACTTTTTACCAGTACTTCGCCTAGGTGGGAGACAAGCCGAACAGAGACAATGAAGTCCCACACAGCTTGAAATGTCACTTTCCGCTCTAAACAATTATGTAAAGTATCAGAAAGTTTCCCATTCAAGTGCCGCAGCCTGCAGCTCTTTGCTCAAGTGGGCGTATTTGCAGATATATAATCATATAAATTATTCCCTTCGCACTCAGTCACAGAATAAATTCTTTTCCTTGCCAGACCAGTAAATGCCATTTTGCTATCTGTGGATGTGTGCCTTTGAAATACCAACCTTATCACAGAGATTTCACATTTTGTAAGGACACACGCAAAACTGACAAGGCTTATTTTTTCCCAGTATTGAATCATAATGTTGATGCCAAGACTGAGCAAAGTATCACTTTCGCAAACGTTACCTGTTTTGGTGGGGCTGGAAGGGCACTTTTAGTGTTTTTCTCCGTTTGTTAGCTTCAGCTGGAGGGCCCTCCACCTCGCGTGCACTCCACTTGTAACTCCACTCATGGAAGCAATACAGGACCCCATATGGCCGTCCAGAGTCCTTTCCCACCACTTTTATCAGTACAAGGATTCCTGCAGCACGAGATCTCTGCTGCTTTAAGCTTTCTGGGTGGAAGGCTCTCCGACTCCCCGAGGGATTTCTTTGTATCCATCTGATGAGGCGATACCTACGTGTGCTCCCTCCTCTGTCATCCTTGACATGAGGGATACTCACTTGCAGAAGAAAGAAAAAAAAAAGACAAATTGATGACAAATCTGCCCCGAGGTGCTATTGTTACACCATAGGTCTTTGATGGAGTGGCAGAGTTCAGCCGAGTTAATGATACTGCTGTGTGCGAGAGCCTGTATCCGAAAACACTGTTTTGGAGGCTGCTGGCATTGTTTTGACATCAGGATGACATCCCTGTTTCTGAAACTGATCCATCACCTTGTGAAGCTTGTGAGACATCAGAGAAAGAGTGTGGTGCCCAGCTAAGGTTTACTGCAGAGTCCTGTTTTTACCGTGGTCATTAACGTTTCAGTCGGCATTGAATCACGCAATCAAAAAGCCATTATCATTGAGATATAACAAGGCAACAGCTTTTCTCTTCTATTTGCTGAGGAAAGGCTCTGACACTCCCTTCGCTATTGCTGTCTAAAAATAGTAACCCTGTTGAAGGACACTCTTAACAAAACACCTCCCTCTCCTGAAAGAAGAGTTAACCAGGAGTTTGATAAATATTTCATAATGTGACTGCCTGATGAAGGCTGAAGTATAGCTTTTAAAACTAGCTCAGAATACCAGATGGGATGGCCTTATAATATTCATTAGATAAAATGAAATTCTAATTGTATGTGACAGAGTGTTTTCCACTTACGAGGGACGCCTGCACAAGCTTACTGTGTCAGGGAGGGAGGGAAATCGTTTTCTCAACAGGCTCCAAAAGTTTTTGGAAGTGGCTTTTATCCAATGAAGGGAATGTGATTTTTAAAATTCAAATTGTTATTGGATTAATAAAAATGACCTCTGCCATGCTACAAATTATCATCTGTAGTGAGATGGAAGGTAAACCATAAAATCATCAGCATCTCCGACTGCATTTTTACTCTGTGCTCTTGTAGGTTTTTGTTTAATTATTTATTTATTTTTAGTTTATTATCATATACAGTTCAATCAATGTGCCATGTATATTCTGTAAGCCTCTCTAAGTATACTCTCTAAGCCTTAAAAGCAACAATAAATTAACATAAATATAACATACAACAAACAAACTTCAGAAAATTTCAGAAAATGAAAGTATCCTACTCGATAATAAGCATTATTTTGATATAATTTTGCATAAGTAGTAAAATTACCAGTATATACATACACTTCAGTGAAAGTTAAGTAGTTAATTTTAAATGTACTTGGAGGTTGACAGTAGGTAGTGAGTTACTTTTCCTTTTTTTTTTTTTTTTTTTAAACCAAAGACAATATTGTCAGATGTGATATTTGCCCTGTCATTCTAAAAAAAAATAGGACAGAAGTCAAACTGGATTATTTAATTGAAAAATGTTGACTAAAGGCTCATGCACACCAAAAGTTTCTTTCAGACAGGTGTGAAGAAAGAAATAGGCAAGAGAAGAGGATTCCCGCTCACTGTCTTAGTACTTGCAGTAAACTTTAAGAACACTTTTTGGTCCTTAGACCTTCAATCTTGAGTGACTGCAAAATAACATGGAGAAAGTAAAGCCAGATATCTTGTTTGGTAACTGACCGTTCATGACGGTTGGCACCACAATTGACCAGTTTGCGCTCATTTCTGGTGCTTATGGACAAGTAGACAAATTTGAACTCTGTAATGGATGTAATTTAATGTGGCCAAATACCATACTAAAGTTAAAATCTACTTAAAGCTCCACCGAGTGATTTCTGACCAGTACAGGGCGCTGAGAGCTCAAACTCTATCTGTAAACAGAGTCAGTCCTGCCTCTGGGTTGACATACACTTGGTTCTACAAAACTGAAGGTTGAGGCGAAAGAATGTGTTTTTGGGATGGAAATGAGGGGTACTGGTAACAGGAGGACCCAAACACAGGAGACACAGGTATGATGGCTTGAAGTGCAGAATTTTAATGGTAACTGAAGGCAGGCAGAACACAGGAACAGAAAGGCTGACCAGACAGACAATGAACTGACAAAGAGCTGAACTTTGAGCATGATTTAAATGCTAAATGAACATGCAGGTGACGAGGCTGGAGAACATGAGAGGAGCTGATTGGCTGGGAGAGCACAGGGAGCTGGGCAGGAAAAATGAGACTAAAGTCAGGGCAGGTGTGGAGGAGCAAACAAACAGGGCTGGCTCTACAGGGGGGACACACAAAGCAGGGCAAAGAGGCAAACCACTGAAACACAGGCAAAACCTCTAGAAGCACACAGTCTAAGACGGGGATCCAAACTCAGCACTGAGGGATGCATTTCACTCTCACAAGGTTGGATTACGTGGATTATTTTGTGTCTGACCTTCAAATTGAAAATGTGGTGAAGCTGCAGACTTTTAGCACCAAGGCAAGAGGCATAGTAGGTTCATACGTTTTGTCTGCAGAATGTGCGGTTTCAGGAACACTTTGAATAAAGTCAAAAGCGGCGAGCGAGTGAAGTGGAGGGTGTAAGAGGAGCTCATTTGGGCTGATCAGGGCCGATATAGAGCTAAAACCAGGAAGAACTTGTTCATACGTTGAATTAACATAACATTACATTTCCATTTGCAAAGACCAAATGTGATGTTGGTTTTAGAGGCAGCAATTCATTTCCAGTGTCTGGTCTGCCTAAGATTAAAGGAAGAAGTTTGCAAAAGAGCTTGGTGTGTTCATCCTACTGACTCTTTGGCCCAAATGGAAATCAGACAGCGTGTTTCATGTGTGTGACATCTACAAGAATCCATTTTGCCTGTTGTGGTTGCTTCTTGTTGTTGTTTCGTACTTTAATTTGACACCATTGATGAGCAAATCAGTTGGTATTTATGTACAGAAATACCAGAAACTCATTTTAATACCAGGTATGAACAGGGCCAAAATAACAACAGGCTGGCTGTAAATTGTATGGTGAAAAGAAGTAACAAAGGGATGACTCTCACATTGCAATTGGTCATTTTGTGGTTAAAAAAAACCAAAACAAAACAAAAAAAACGCATGTTATATTGCTTAATGTAGCTTTAAGTAAAACTAAAATTACAGCCTTTAGAAAAGTATATAAGTCATTCATTCACTTCTCTCTGCCACCTCCCCCAGGCGAGGAGGTCCCCAGCTCCCTCTGTGCAGATGACCCTCCTCCCACGGTGGTGCCCTGCGAGGTGGCCTGTCCCGGAGACTGTGTGATCGGCCCCTGGTCGTCTTGGTCGTCCTGCTCGCACAGCTGTGCCACCAAGAACGCAGAGGGCCGACAGAGCCGCACCCGCAACGTGCTCGCCCTCCCAGGAAATGGTAAAGCCATGTTCCCTCTGACCTGTTTCACCCTCTCTCCACCTGTGCTCTGTCCAGCAGGGCTCACTACCCACGTCCTCTTCCATTTAGTCTAAACAAACTGCTGTCGGTGCTGCTGGAGATGTAACACACACACACGAGACCGGGGGTTTACAGCGACAAACAAAAACACTTTCATTAACTGGGTGTAGGTCGACTCACTGCTGTGTTCTATCACTGCCAATAACAGCAGCAAAATATTTTATTCATGTGAAAATATCAGGGATTATTACTTGTAGATAATAAGAAATGGTGTTTTGAGAGTGGCTTGCATCCATAATTTGTAGTTAGAGGAGAAGGCCAAGGTGGGCTGTAACTTGAAGAGGACACGTTCAAAAGTGAGACCACAGTAAACATGCAGAGTGGCTCAGAGGAGCTGGGTGGCCGACTGCATCCCTCCTTCAGCGTCTCCACTACACCGTCACTGCAGTATTTAGCAGTTTTAGGTGTTACGTATGGCAATCATGTAAAATTAATGAAACTCATGTACTAGGTGCTTGCTAATTACAAGCTTCAGACAGCATAATCCTGCTCAAATATAAAGTTTAAAGCAGCAGTACCACCCTGAAATCATAAAAATGTAGCAAGATAGTGCCAGCTACCTAGGAAACATTTTTTATCTCCCATCAGATGGCTCATGTTATTCATAATATCTCACTATTGTAGTCAGTGGAGCACATCCTCATACAAAGTTTGCTCACCGAACAACTCCAGAGTGTACTAAGATAGTGATCCATGAAGGTAGCCATAGAGCCAGTGCGGCGAGATAGTGATCTGTCACCCCCGAAACATCATCCAGCCAGGATTAGTAGTGATTACAGCTCAGGCTTTTCCTGCTGCATGCTAAAAATCGACAATATTATCATTTGGATATCTTTTGTATTCCTGCTGGTGCATGAAGCAGCAACTTCACGTACCACTAAAGTGTGTAGTTTTCTTTTCAAAATGATATAGTCTATCTTATGAGCTTACAAAATCAAAATATCGGTTACATGTTTCATGACTTTGACATGTATGCTGGGCAGTCAGTACCTGTAATCAGTGATTGTCAGTAATTGCAATCAGATAGCACAAAGAATGCATAAAATTCAGCTGTAACCGCGCTCAAGAGTAATTGAAAATCTGATCACCCGCAGCCTCCTCTGCAGGTGGTCAGAGATGCATTTGGCCACACATAAACCGCACAAATTGTAAACATAAATCGCGTCCAATACACACAAAACGTCCAAGCAGGCACAAATAAAATTGCATACATGTGATGGGCCATTAAAAACAAGATGAGGTGAGTGCTGTGGGCTGCATATTATGGGAGGACAGTCCGTGAGCAGCAGTCAGAGGAATCCGACTTAAGTGTGTGTCCGTAGATGCATGTTTAAACCATGAGTCAGTGCAAGCTATGTGTGTGAATCTTTTCTTAATACTGGTATTAAACACTTCCAAAAAAATCAATGAATAATGGCACTGCAAAAATATGTAAAAATCAAAAATCGCCATATGAGGCCAGCCTGATTGAGTTCATTGAGCTTCACCACAAATACTCGCAGGTTTACTTTCACCTGAAACTTTATCTGGAGATGTCAGAGATTAATCTTGACGTTTTTTTTTTTTTTAATCTCAAAACTATTTGAAGTGTAGCCTGACCATCTATTATTGCAGGCTCTTTTTCTGTGGCCAGCATTCTGCCGCTTACTCCGAGACCGGTGCTGCGTTTTCAACTCAGTTGAGCCTTGGCAGCAAGCTACCACCAATTAATCCCTGTAACCGAATGCATATCTGCAATACGGGCTGATAAAGGAATCTCACAGCTTAAGCCAAGTTCCACACAGTGTTGTTTATTACCACATTGCTGGTTATCTCCTGGCTGGCAGGAGAGGGGCTGTGCGTATGTGTGTGTCTGTATATGTGTGGAAGTGTGTGATGTATCTGTGTTTATGTTTGTGTATTTGTGTGAGATTGGAAGGTGTGGGCAGATGTTTGTTTGAAAACAAGGATCAATACAAGCGCAGGAGAGAAACATTCTTGATTTCTTAAAAGCACGGCCGCAGTCGGACGATCGTGTTTCAACATTATCAGCAGCATTAAAACTATGAAAGGCGTAATGTGTCTGATGCACAGACAGCACTACACCTGTTTGTTTGGGCTGTGCTTCGGTGACACATTCCACGCCGGCTCCTCTCTGAGTCACTGTGCACCTTTGGGCGCCCACCGCTCTCCAAATAACACCGAGCATCCATCTTAAAATGAAATCTCCCCCTGTTTTACCTCCCGTTCAGATTGGACAGGCCCTGCACCGGCTGATGTACTTTCCAATTACTACACAGTATACCTTTCAGTCTCAGCGCATTCTCGCCTCAACGGCATGAATGTGTGTGTGCGTGCGTATATGTCCTCATGTGGTGTGTGTGAATTTGATTGTGTGATGTGTGTTTGTGCTGCCCTTGTGCTGCTCGAGTGTGTCTGTGTCTAAGTTTGCCTGTGGTTGTAGTGTGTATCCTAGTGTATGTGTGTTCAGTGTTTGTTTTGGGGCATCTGTAATGTTGTTTGTGTGCACCATCAGTTATTCATGTTCAGGCACACTATGGGCTCATTTACTATACATTTTGGAAGAATAAAAAATCAAAATCAAAAATCAAAATAAATAAATAAATACAGCTGTGACCAAACAGCAAAAAAGAGTATGAATGGTGCAGTGTGTCACCCAGATATTCATTATAAATTAGATGTAAGCTTTTGTCTCAGGGGTATTCTGTGAAAACTGTAGTGTCACCTGTCTATAAAAAATGGCTTCGAAATGATACATGATCTGCATTTCAAGCCTCATTTCAGTGAATAGAGGCCCTGCATTTGTCACAAATCTCCTGTCGCCATCATCAAGGTTCACTGGAGAACTGGCTGTACGCAAATAATGGCAAAAGATATGTAAAAAAACAGGATAGAAAAAAAGTGATAGCTGAGAAAAGGTTATTTTTAATATATAAATCTATATTTATGTACTGTACTGGCATTTTTTTGCTTGTTATTAGATGGAGAAACAGAGAGAGAGAGAGAGAGAAAGAGAGAGATTTGCAACAAGCACCCAACGCCAAAGGCATGCACTCCACAAGACAAATCACCCAAAAAAGGATTATTGTGTTCGGGCTGAGTCAATTCTAACAAGTTGAAGTGAGTGGGCCAATGTTCCCTGCTGCGCAGCTTAACCAACAAACTGACTTGTCATAAGGCTAAAATAGCAGAACAACCAATGATAATATTTGACTACTGGTCATCACTAACACTAGCTCCTGCCAGATATGTGAGTTAGTGTGCAAATGAGATGTGCTTACAATAATCCAGAGATCCTAGTAGTAGCTACAAGTTACTAAGCAGCCACCAGCTAGTAGGCCTACTGGCAAAAATTGACAGGGTGATCAAAGCTGCAGTCGTTTCTTGTATCCTGGTAGTTTAATTTAAAAAACAAAAAACAAAAATGTATACAGTTTCTTTGTAAAGGTGCTGCACACCTTGCATTAAAAAAATGTAAATATAAATAGAAGACTGGTCTATTTTTACCTTTGTGGAGTGGATCTCTGAGAAGCATACACGCCAGTTTCATTGATTATAGGGGAAGCATAGTGTTACAGCATCTGCTCCACAAACAATCTGCATACGTTATGTGTTCAATGAAGCCAAGGGGTGAGTCGTATGTTTCGAGAGGCAATTACCTGGCCAGGAGCTGTGAACCTGCGGCCACCAGAGCTCGCTTCATGTCAGCTGGAAGCGCACTCTAGGCTCTGGAGGATGTTACACGAGCTTTAATGCTGTGGCTCTTTCATGTGTGTTGAAGGGAAGGAGTGCCCGGCAGCTCCGGCCCTGGAGGAGTGGAGAGTCTGCAACGACCATCCTTGCATGGTTTTCTATTGGGAGGCCTCAGCGTGGGGCCCCTGCATCGAGGACAACTCCATGAACCTGAACGGGACGGGCCTCTGGAACGGGACGACCACCTGCGCTGTGGGCGTCCAGATCCGCAAGGTCAACTGCATGAAGATGAACGCCGGACAGGTCATAAGCAAAAGGTGTGTACCCTCACCAGGCGTCTCATAGGCTGTTGATCTCCAGCAATGCATTAACATGACCCTTCTGTTTATCTACCTTTAGCCACCAGATAATGAGTCCTGAGGGAACGGGATGATAAATTATGGGTAAGAAGTAAAAGAGCTTCATAGGAGATGCGATCTTCCAGAGAAATCGTTTAAAATCACTCTTTCCATA
Organism: Myripristis jacobus; assembly: GCA_900302555.1. Taxonomy (NCBI): domain Eukaryota; kingdom Metazoa; phylum Chordata; class Actinopteri; order Holocentriformes; family Holocentridae; genus Myripristis; species Myripristis jacobus. Next base: position 2,345 of record OMLB01026801.1, on the reverse strand, counting down.
TTTTAGATGCATCTTATTTGAGGATGTGTGGTGTACGCTTTGACTCACTGATGGATGGACCCAGAGGACTTGATGCACTGTGAAATTCTATCCCCAGACAGTATTTTACATCTGTGGGTTCTTTTGTACAACTGTATCTCCATGTGTTAAGGATTATTTTCTGTGAACCTGATATCCATTTTGCTTGCGCACCACCATTATCCGCTTCTCTTTCAGCGATACAATATCAAACACTGCTAACGGCTTTTGTAGTACAGCAATAATGATGTTATAGTCCACACCAGGAAGATAGATTTATAAATAATTCAGCCAGTTTGTCCGTCTTTAGCTTGGTATATTATTGACAGGGCCATAAAATGGGTTACGGAGGCATGCTCGTCCTCTCCCCCTCCACAGAGGTTTTAATGAAACCTGTCATTTGTGCTCCACCAGCAGTTCTATGCCTGTGCCGTACGCCGCTAGTTCAGCGGCTTCTTTGGCATCGCCACGGCTGGAGAGCGCTCATTTATCTGAGCAGCACCTCACACTTAGCCTTCAATGTTACTATTCATCATAGTCGCTGCGGACGACGTGTTGACATGTTTGCCCTGTGAAGGCGCCTTTCCCTGCCTTCTCCTCACCTGTGCAGCAGAAGGCACGCACAAGGTTAGCTAGTGGCCATGCAGACACACACTGATATGGAGTATGGAGCTTCATATGGTTTGATTAAGACACAGGAGACATCACACACTCAGGCAGCCTGTCTTCTAGATGGAAAAAAATGAACAGACCAGGGGGTAGGGTTTCTATTTAATATAATTGTTTTTATTCATCGCCTGTTTTAGTGAGCTGCTTTTTTCCTCCACCTCCGTTCTGCATCCTGAAGTTTGATTGAAATCACTGAAATATAATTCGTAATATACAGAAAGTAACATCCATTGTTGCTTTGGCATCATTGCAAAGGAGAGTCTCTCTCAATGTGTCCCCGAGGTTTTTCAAAAAAAAGTCTTAACATTGAGTAGAAAATGCAGGAATATTACTCATGTTTCTCTCAGCTAAGGAGAAAAAAGGACAGGTATTTTTGATGTTGCACAGCTTACTTCAGTCATCAAGCACATCGAAGAACGTCTTCCTCAGCAGCAGTCTTTAAGATGGTGGCTCAATAAAAGGTTAGCCAGGCTTTCTTGGTATCAGTATCAACCCTCAGGGCAGGTTATATTGATTTGAAATTAATTCAGCATCTATCCCTTCACGACTCTCAAGATGAAATGTTCATCTGAGAGCTGAAGTAGCAGTAGTAAAGGTAAAACACAGAATAAGAAAACACAATTACTCAAAGGAAATGCCAGTGTAAGACACATACTGTAATTTCACATGACGGTATGTGGGTGGATGAAGTTTACATTGTCAATTTACAGGGAAAAAAATCTAATTCATGTTAGTCATGTTTAAAAACAGGTATTACTGATTTATATTGCGTTTCTGATGCTGATATATTGTTGAGTGTAATAATATTTTTCAGACACGGTGCATGTAGAGAGCAGCTGCAGCTACAGTGGAGCACAATGGGAGGATGAAGTGAGCTCTCCCTCTTTTTTGCTGGATGTCTCCTCGTATGTTTGTTTAACATCGTTAAAAAGTCTACAAAGAAGCCCCTTTTATTTTTAAAGCTTGACATTGAAACCTGACACGAATTGTTTCTGTTTTAGATTTTGGATTTTTTCTTTCTCTCCCCCAATTTAACACCATTGTAGCTGCACTAAGAATATCGCTCAGTGACATAACTGGATTGGCTAGTTAGATGTGGAATAACAAAAAAGCAAGATCAAACAGCAAGACAGCACCAGAAATGAGATGTAAATTGCCAGTCCTTGTTTTTTGATCAGTGTTAATGTGCTTTAGGCTGGATTTTTCCTTTAACTTCATATGTATAGGTATACGTTAGGGTTACTTGAAAGTGATGGGTTGGGTGTCTGATTACAGTTCAGAGCAGCAAATCAATAACACATGAGAGGGTTAAAGTTTTAGCATTGCCAGTCGTGTCACTCTAACTCTGTGTGCCGCCTGATGTGTAGCTTCTGTACCCTGATTCCTTCACTCTGGACTTACTACATGATATCCCCCCAGCTGCTCCGTTGCATTGCCATGCCCTCTGGCATGCATCACTGGAGAGACAGAGAGGGAGAGGAGGGATGACGCTGGGGAAGGCTGAGTTTTATATATCTCGCCTCCTCTGGCTCTGGTATACTTTGATCCCACTGCTCTGCGTGCTGGCTTTCTGCAGCTGGCAGGATGTGGCACCATGCTGCGTCTCCAGTGAAACCCTGGATCTGCTTGTTGAGTACAGGGAGCCAGTCACACTGCAA
>OMLB01026799.1:0-17019 GCA_900302555.1 Myripristis jacobus | reverse complement strand
CTGCAATGATTTAACAGACAGTGGTTCCCAACCCAGTCCTCAAGGCTCCCCCGCCCTGCAGGTTTTTGTTCCAGCTCTGCTCTTGCACACCTGACCCAATTAAAGCCCATGCACCTTCATGCCTGCCCTGCTCAGGTAGATCTGGCTCAGCCAATCAGCGAGATTATCACGAGAAAACGGAGGAAAAATATCTCGTTATCACGGGAAAACGGGGAAAATTATCTCGTTATCACAAGAAAACGGAGGAAAAATATCTCGTTATCACGGGAAAACGGAGGAAATAAAATGTATGTAGGTATGGCCCTTTAGGGCTTCCGTACCTGTGTGCATTTGGCACACAAAATATGTCTTGTGTCATCAGATAGCTACAGTATCTGATTGTGTCGAACCACAATCAAGCAAAAATGTGCAAAAAGTGTAAACAAACCCAAGCGATCCGATTTCAAGCGCTTCTTGGATGCTTCTTGGGTGTGTTTACACTTTTTTACCTGGTTAGACACAATCAGATAGCGATTACTCAAAACACATTCTGCAGCCTGTGCAAAGTGCAAACAGGGCCAAACTTCTACTGCATCGCATTTAAGTGAGTCTGAATTAAGTATTTGAAGAATTCCAGGTGGGACTTTGGCACTATACTGCAAAAGAAAAAAGGCAACTGGTTGCATTAATGTTTGTGTTTACATTTTGATCGAGTGCTTTATATTGTAGCGGCAAGCAGTTCTCTTCACTAAACTATTTTGAGACTTCTAAGTGCACTGAAGCTGTTGAGGTGAATGAGGTTAATTTTCTTGTTTCTGTTAAGCAGCAGACTTTTTGTAGCTTTAGGTAAAAGTAACAGTAACAGCTACTCAAAATGCTTGGTAAGAATGTCTTTTGAACCACAATTATCATTACTTTTTATTTAATTGAACAGGTTTAAGGAAGGCTAACAGTTTTCTTCTGATTAGACCCTCAGGTAATAAGGATTAAAATCAGGCAGCCCTCACCACCATCCTTGGTCTGCCCTGTTGACTTTTCAGAACCAGAATGTCTGTTACAACCTGTATGATAACCTATCATTTTTTTGTGTGATAATAACCATTTTCTCTTTGTTATACTATGGGCCCTATCTTGCGCCACCTGCTACCCGTTGCCACTACCCGCTACCCGTGAATTGTGCATTTAGCAGCTTCCGCTATCCCTAAACGGTATCATGCGCCCATGCTACCTGCTATCTTGAGCACACACGTTAGGGAAAGCACCACCCACTATCCCATTTGGGCTTTTACAAGAGCGCGCCCAGGGGGCTTCAATGCACGTCCACTTGGACACATGTGGACGTGCACATGCGGCTCCACACAGCTGCGCCTCTCCCGTCAGGCAGTGACGGAATTATGTCACCTGATGTCAGATGATGTAGACACCGCTGCCAGGTGTCTATATGCCTTGCCCGTTGCTGTTAGGATTACTGTGGCACTATTCTTCTATGCTAGTGGGTGATTCCAACACCTGCCTATGCATAATATAGCGGGTAGCGCAAGTGTTTTAGGGATAACGGCAGACACTGTGCGCAAGATAGCAACTTTTGCAGGGGAACGCCTCTTACGCAATGCTAAATCCCCAAATAACGGGTTTAGGGACTCAAGATAAGATAGGGATAAGATAGCGCACAAGATAGGGCCCTGTATATCATATCTACTCTTTTGAGTATCTTTTTGTGAGTAATTTTTGGCAATCATTTTCATTTTTGGTTCATTATTCTGTATGTCACGTCAACATTTGACACGTCAGGTTTATTAAAAATGTCACAGGTGAAGGGCTTTACTGCAAGTCATAAACACACATTTGGTCACATCGTTTGAACCACTGTATTCCTTAATTACAATCCAGTTGTCTTTTCTATGCATCTACATGTTTTTCCTGATCTACTAAATGTTATCCAGTGTGTATTTAATGTTAAAATTTTTAAAATACATTTCTGAACACAACATAATGCACCTCCTGTTTTTTCTCTCTCAGCATGCAACATCTCTGGTCTTTCAAAGAACAGCCTCCATTCCACACAAATACAAGAAGTGAGCAAACAGAAACGTGATGAGAATGATGTGGGTTTTTGATAATTAAGAGAATTTATAAATCACTGACCGCTGAAATGATTTGTGGTTGTAGCTTTCAAGAGTCTTGAGTCTTGAGCACTAAATTTGGAGACTGAAAATGAAAACTGTAATTGGCAGCTGCTCCAATCATCCTCACACCTTGTTCTGGATGAGGAAACGTGTGTGTGTGTGTTCAAAGTGACTCTAGTGCACTGAATTGATTTATTCGTACAAATGCAGAAAAGCAATACTCCTGCTGTGGAGTAAAGTAAGCTGCTGATACTTACCAATAGACACAATTAATACATGGTGAGTATATCAGTTTTAATAGTCATTTATTCATATTTAATGGTTTACAAAGAGCTGGTTGATAAAGTATTAATTTTTAAGCATGTCATAAATGTTGACAGTTCACTATTCGCAATTTATGTGGGTTTAACTAAAGAAATACATTAATAAGTATTATTTGGAAAACATCAGTACTTTTCAAAAGGCTATTCAGTCCATATCAAAAAGTTTGGTTTACAGCATTAATTAAGGAGATTGTAAAATAATTAACATTATAGGGGCCCAGAACAGAAAGCCTTTATTGTCACTGTACAACTACAACAAACCTGTGAGGACAAGGGGCCTATGATATGAAGTTATATATGATATGAAGTTAAAACTGATGATTATGATATTGTATAAATGGCATCTTAAAGCCTGTAGAGCGTATATGCACATAGGTGTATGTGTTTGTGCCTGGCAAAATACTTTGGCTTCAGAAAGAGAGAGAGCTTGTCTTAATGGCTGTTCTTTTCAGTTTCCTGACAGAGGATGATGTCTCTCTAATCTTGAGCCCACAGCTCCTTTGCTTGCCAGAATGACTGACAAAAGGCTGACAAATCAAGCAATTAAAGCACAATATTGCGGAGTGAGCGAGTTAAAGTCTGAATTAACCGTATTCTTCAACTACATGTTAAAAATGCCATGAAATGAACTCCCCCTTCAACCAACAAAACCGTCCCAATTTTTTGAATCATCTGGCGTCTCTAATTATCCCATCAGATAAAACTCGCAGATGATCTCTGTCTGATTCCCTGCTGGTTTGAATGATCCCTCTCTACTTTATGTGCCACCCCAGCCACCAGTTTTAACAGGACCTTCACAAGATGAAGGATGTAGGAGTGCCATGTCATGGTGTCTTTAAAAGAGTACTTCACCCAAAAACTTCATATTTTGTATTTTTTACTCTCCAGCATGGGGCACTCACATCACCCGCTCTTGCAGCACAATACACAATCATTGGGACAGAATTTAATTTTAAAAATATAAGCTTGTTTTTCACTGTCTATGCCAGCATGCATACACACTGAATCCAGCCTCATCCCATGTGAAGAAATCTGATGGGTGCTTTTAACGAGATGACTGCTGGAAGCCAAGGAGGCACCTTCACACAACATGAAGTCAATGGAGAGGGATGAATTGATCTCTCCCTCTTGACCTGAATGTGATCTGTCTCCATACAGGTGAACATGCACAAGAGCAAGTGTTTTTTTTGTTGTTTTTTTGGCACTTTTTTTTTAGAGAGAGTACCTTAGTTCGGGATGTACTGAACACACAAATTGAGAGACTTGGATTAATGACACTGCCCAAAAAGTTGGAGGATTTGAAACAGACACTTTCACAGCACAGCAGAGGCACCTGAAGTGTATAACTAGTACAAAATATATAGTGCTGGGGTAAAGTATTCCTTTAAACTTGTTCCAATCAGTGAATGTTGAATGTTATCATTACAGTTCAGCTGATAAATACATCAAAATCATACTTAACCCTAGTGCTTCCCTACATTTGTCTAGAGGATATCTGGAGGAGCTGCCTTTTCACAGATCCAGTATTTGTTAATTACACACATTTCGTCATTCCAGCTGTTCTCCATAGCTTGGTACCTGACTTCTGCACAGTCTTCTTTCAAGCCCATGTAGTTGTTCGGCTCCCCACGGCCCCAGTGGCTGAAAACCAAATCCAAGATTAAAGAGAACAATAGTTTAGTATGGTCTCATCTGACACTGCTCCTGGTGTGTTTAGGTTTGCTAAAGCAATGGCATCAAATCAGATGTAGGCTGTATTAGTTTATTTCAGCTCTAGATAAAACAGAAACCAATATCTCACGTAATATTCAGCGGTGTATCATCCACCCACTTCCATGTGCCTTCTGTCTCTCTGTCAGTCAGTCCAATCCAGTAACGATCTCTGAAAAGGCTCAAAAACTCCTGGCATGCAGGCGCAAAACAAGATGAGCAAATAACAATGTAGCTGGTTTATTTATTTGGTCCTGGGTGTCAAATTTTGCCCACATAAATATACACATACACACACATATACACACATGCAACATACGCATCACATGCAAACCCCTAAACCCAACTTCTAAATCAAAATTCGTGCACTGTTTTTTATTGTGCTCACTTCACTACTTATACTTAAGTTGGTGATTTCCTGCATTTCCAAGAATGACCTTCAACAAACCTCAGAGAAGATGATCAGGCAGATGTGTTTCCTAAGAAATGACACCTGATTGCTCTACCATGTCGAGGTGGAGGAACTGTTATTCTCGTCCTCCTGCAATCTTCAAATTTACTGACATTTTTTTTTATAAACTGGGGTCAGTGTCAGGTGGTTTATGTGTTTTGTTGGCGAAACAGCCCTTTTAAATAAAACATAATCTCCCCCACTCACCCCCTCATATACATCAAAGTTAGGGTTAGGAATCCTCTCCTGCTATTTTCGAACTCTGTTGTAATTTGTCCAAAGTTTTGTGCAGCCATTGATTTCCATTCGTTCCACAATGATATGAAAATGAACTTTCAGAGACTTTAAATTTTCTTCACACTAGTTTTCTATCACCGTAATAAAGTTGTCCACATTAGTTTTCCCCAAAGTAGCAGCACTGTTGTTTTAATGATTTGAAATTGGGTGGAGTGAAACAGTCCCTCCGCCAGAGAAAATAGTCCCCAAGGAAGCCCTTGCATTACACAGCCAACTATCAGTTCTGAAATATTTAGCAACCCTGCATGATTTGCAAAATGGCTTGCTGCAATGTGAAATGTGGATAAACTGTAGTAAATGAGCCAAACATTCAAAATCACCGGTATGTCCTCACTCTCAACCTTGTTCTAACCCTAAAATGACTGCTCAAAATAATGTCAACCTGCACAACTGTTGTCAATCTGAAGGGAAAAAAATCAAACTACTGCAGTTCCACAAGGATGGAAGCACAAGAGCACACACACAAAATTTCTGCTGACCTGCTCGTCTCTGCTGTTGATGACGACCAGGTCTGCTCCTCTGTGCAGACAGTCAAGTCTACTTTTCTCCCAACTTTTCTTCTTAGAGGAGAGGTAGTACAGACTCAAGCCAAACCTCTGCCATTCTCTAGGGCAATTTTTATCTGGAATGAATATAATTAAAACAAGAATCATAATATACACATCCTACTCATGTTGTGATAAATAGCTTTAGGAGGAGTCTTAACCTCTTACTGTTAAAACAAATCCTCAAACGCAGATCATATATTTCCTGCTGCAGCTGGTCTCTCTCTTCAGTCACGTTGGCAATGAAGCGGTCAAGCTGCTGAGTCAGGTTGTAGAGCCTCAGCAGCTCTTGTTTCCATTTAGTCACATTGACGTGAGTTTTCTGTTTCATGTCTGTCACTGCAGGCGTGTTGACTAAGAGGAGAAAAATGATTGGTAAGTTGACAGAAAGATGCAAAAATGGCAAAAAGATTTTTCTGTGCAAGCCCATGTTTCGCTTAGTTATTTCCGCTAAACTTGGCGAGGGAGATGTAGTAGGGGCTGTCCTCCTGGATTTAAAAAAACAAAACAAAACAAAAAACCTTGATACGGGTAATCATGAGGTTCCAATAAGCTTTGCTCCTAATGTAATTAAACTGATAAAATCATACTTTACACACAGGAAATGTGTTCACATAGACAATAAAACCTTACAAATGTTGGTGTATCTCATGGTTCAAATTTGGGTCCTTTTGGACCCAAATTTTGGGTCAAATTTGTTTAGTTGTATATTAATGACTTGCCTGAAGTTTGTCCACCTACTGTTACTTCTTAGATGTACACTGACAATACTGTTGTATATCTACATGCTAAAAACAAGAAGCAAGCTGAAGAAGAACTATCACCTTCAATGGTCAATATCTCTAACTGGTTAACAAACTCATGTTTACACCTCAGTTAGCCCATATGACTAAATCTAGCACATTTACAGTGCTGTGAAAAAGTATTTGCCCCTGATTTCCTGATTTCTTATTTTTTTGCATATTTGTCACACTTAAATGTTTCAGACCATCAAACCAATTTTGATATTAGACAAAGATAACCCGAGTAACTACAAAATGCAGTTTTTAAATGATGATTTCATTTATTAAGGGAAAAAGGCTATCAAAACCTACCTGGCCCTATGTGAAAAAGTAGCAGTAGTTGTATTATTATTGTGTTTCACATACACATTTCATACAAGATGTACATCACTACTTTTAAATGACTTCTCATGAGGGTTTCTTTACTTTTCTTTGCATTTTCATGTGACTGGAAATTTGTCCATAGTTGTGAGTTTGGTGCTGTGGTTGTTAAAGCTGTGTGTTTTGCTCTTTCCTGTATAATAAGTCAGAGAGGAATGGAAAGGAAATAAAGTTGAGTGCGTAAATAGCAGTTTTATGCAGACTATCTCTCACCATCAAGATGACTTCACTCCACCCAACATGTTGAGACACCCATGCATATTGCCCCCTTGCTAACATTATTTATTTATACATTTGCCTGAATTAAGAATTAAGGTTTAATAAAATTTTGATCAAATAATAGAACTGTATGGCTTTTTTGTTTTCTTAGTCTAATTGTAATTAAATATTCACTGGTAGCTTTGTGGTTTAAGGCACACACCATGTAGCCGTGACATTTATTTACTGATTAATGATTTATTTGATAGGGACACACACACATTGATGACATTAATGTGGGGGGTTGGGAGGGGCACCATAATTAAAAAATGTCAGAACTGTATGGGCTCATATTGTAAGACTTGTTATGATGAGAAGAAACTTAGACGTGATTGCAGTTTTGTTGTTGAATTAACCCTCTCTAAAAGACATTAAAGTTTTCAGTTGATTCCAGGTTTTCAGATGTTTTTCAGCTTTGTAGTCTCTTTATATAATTGTAAGGAGGTTACAGAGCCATTTAAGAATTTGAACACATTTTAAATAAGCAGACTCAGTGATGTTTGCAAAATATTATGCTTTAAAATATGACAATAACAAAACCTCACTTGCTTTTTGGGGATTTGATTACTGACTGGTTCAAGTGGGCATTGAAATCATGTGACCGATAAAAAGCACAAAAAGAAAAAAAAAACAAAAAACAGAGAGGCACGATCCAAAGTCAAAGAATATTATTATTTTATACCTTTCATTTCATTTTAAACCAACCAACGTTAGCTTCACTGTTTTGCAAATCTCTTTAGTTCTGCTTTTTAATTGTTCCTGTATTATTCCTAACCTTTATTCCTGCTTTCAAAACCAGCCATTATCAATATCTGTCTCCACCATAATTTTACATTGGTAAAAATAGCAAAACAAAAAAGGTCATTTTGACAAGAAGATACAGCCCCAGTGACAAGTGCAACTCCGCTATCTTTTTGTCTGTTATCTTAAGAATTCTCTTTATATCTCTTTTTATCTGTTTATATGTACTATCAGATTTGCCCAGAAACAGTGAGAGAAAACACTCTGATAACAAGTTTCTTTGTTTGTTTGTTTGTTTTTCTCAACCACATCCAACACGGTTCATTGCAAACCCAGACCCAGTAACATCTGTGCAAATCTTTCATGCTACTTCTGTGAGCTATTTCCAACCGTGTCTCGTAAAAACTGCATTCCCATACAATTAACTGCATTCTTAATTAACATTCAGGGGGGAAACATATTTTGTGGTAGATTATGTTTGTTTATCACAAATAGGTTTCTAATTGATATATCTTGTGTATCCTGCCAGCCGGCATTTTCCATTTCTATTTTCGTTACTTTAGTCGCCAAAACTTGGGCTGGTCTGTGGCATGAAACTCCAGGGCTGAAAATGAGTCCCACTCCGGCCCTGGTTGTTTGCAAGAAATAAACACTACTATCACTTCATGCTGGACCTCGGATGCCTCCTGCCTCCTCCTCTTATGATATGTTACAAAACATGTAATCCACGACAAAAGTACGTTCCCTTCTCAAAACGTAATTGCGAATGCAGTTTACTTGTATGATGATGTATGATTTTAGGAGACAGGGCTCTCTCTGTTACTCCACAGATTACCAAACCAAAATGTGACCATCTGCTATAAAGCTGATTCACTCACAGCTGGTCAAGCGCAGGCAGATGTTCAGAGTGGTTTGGAGGATACACAGCAGCCCAAAGCTCAGGAGAACCACTTGATACACTTTTTTACCTGCATAAGAAAAAAGCTGTCACACACCATGCAGTACATGTCAAGCACATGACTATACATGAAGAGACTGAGTAAATTAAGCCATTAACTCTCACAATATACATATTATTAATGACATTTTTTGTGGGGAGTAGTGTGAAATTTTACATATAACTTGTTTGTTTTTTTCCACAGATTAAGTTGTTTGGAAATGAAAATTATATTAAAGATTGTCTCTGTCCTTTAGAAGCTTGTAATTTGAATGCAGCTCTAGGGAATATTAAAGAAAATTATCACTTGTTAGAGCTGAATGTCCAGAATGACTTAATTTTTTTTTTTGACTCTTATGTACACAATTGTAGAGACTCTTAAATATTCAAAAGATAAAATTCAGAGTAGCTTGTTGTCCATCTCTGAAAGTCTTCTCACCGTAGATCCATGTTGTCTGTTTTCTGTTCTCCACTTTGTTGGTCTCATCACTGGCTGAGCGGCTTGCAGAGTTTACAGAAAGCTGTATGATTTCTGACGGTGCTGAGCGACCAGACATTGCCGTCTCTATTTGCTGATGTAGAATTAAGTTATCGGTGATGAAATGATCTCTGTTTGTCGGTCAGCGCGTTAACTCTGCCCTTTTAACACAGCCGTGTGAAGGAAGGAAGCTGTCAGACTACACGCTTCAGGCTTCCCTTTCCTTTATTTCATCTTCTGGCTTCTTGAGATCATTGGTGATAACTTGCAGTTATTGAGCTCACTTTGCCTTGAGATAAGCATGGTTTGCTTCACGGAAAAAATGCGACAACCTTTTTATGATAATGATAATAATAACAGCTTTTACCTGTAACATTATTAGAGCATGTTTAATAGACACTTCTTAGTATTTTGACAATCAAATAAATGCAAAAAACAGACAAATAATATAAAAAAATAAGATGGACAGATGGATATGAGGTTTTCACAAAATGAAAATAAGAACAGGGGGTAAAAAAACAACAACATAAAAGTAACATGAGCAACACACAGAAAGTCACTTTAAAGCAAGTTCATGCAAGGTTTTAAGAAGCGGATCCTAAGATGATGGCAACTGATTACTTTATACAATTTGTCTCTCATTTTTATTGACTGCGCAGTTTGTAAAAAGGCCTGTAACAAAAATGAAAATCTTGTAAGTTGCAAGATGATCAATCAATCAATCAAATTTTATTTATATAGCACCAGATGATGTCCTGTTTTCATTTTCATGAAAATGTCCCATTTTCATGCTCCTCTGTCAGAGCCATGCAGACTTTTTCACTGAGTTTCTATTAGATTCAACATTATTTGTCTTCTCCTGCCCAGTCCTGGAGAAGGTGTCAGTGGTTTTGTAATGGAAAGCGAATCGGATTTTTGCTCACTTATTTAGAGGGCTAGTCAGTTGAAATATGTAATTTTCCATTAAAATGCTTTTTATTGTCATTGCTGGGTGCAGAAAACACTGTGAAACTGTGAGAACCTGCAGTCCTTTCTATAACAATCTTTTTTTTTTTTCTGGGGATTAAACTACTTTTACATAAAACCAATCAGAGCACAACCTCAGATTTATTCCTCCCGCCACCGTTTTATTGACACTTCAGCTACCGCTGCTATCCTCCAGTAGCCTCAACACACAGTAACAGTAATGCTGATCTCGTGCATCAAAACGCCACCGGAGCTACGTTGCAGGTTTCTGTGGCTCCTGTGTGTCCCCAGACGCAGCTCACATGCACCTTGCCAGAAATGTTACTGTGTTAAGTGACGCAAGATCTGTGATTGGTCAGCTTTATTTCAATAATGTGCCCCCTTTGAAATATTTCTTTCCGCCAAGCACCCCCTGACCAATGTGGTAGTGAAAAAACAGCCTGTGCAGAGGTACAATCCAGCTCCGTCAGTGTCTGAAACAACAACATGATACTGACTATATTTTGTTGGTTCTGATTTTACTTCTTTTTCATTCCTCTCATTTTGTTTCTTTTTCACTACTTTCTCCTTGTTTCCAGCCGTATCTCTACAATATTTCAAACATTTTCTTGATTTTTGTCTGGCTTCCCAGCCATAGTGAACAAATGCCCTCGCTCGACGACCACGGCAGCAGATTTAAACCACAAACACACACATCTGGCACCTTCTGGAAACCCAGAGGGAATACTTAATATTAAATGTGCTTTATCAAACTTGCATTTACATTTTTACTGAACTTGTTATAGCACAGACGGAAAAGAAATGCTCGTAATATTGTTAACTGTAAGTAACTGTCATTTTAAGAGGCCCACTTTCCTCTTCTTCCAAACACATACATTTGTTGTGCTCTTTTCTTAGGAGAGAAATAATGAAATAATAAAACAACGAATAGCAATGATAAAATACAACTTTCTTTACGTCATTATGTAAAAAATAGTGATAAGCCTAAATTCTTAAACCTTAAATCATTCACTGCATTTAGAGTCACGTAACCGGCTGTCATGACAAAGCGTGTAATACGCCCGCTGGTCGACCACAGGAAACAGTGTCAGCGTCAGCCTACGTGCCACAACCTCACGTGCCATTTATCAGGTCCAGCATTACATTGGCGTGTGTGGGAATATTAGATGGTTTGTTAGCTTCTCAATGTTAATTGTTAACTTGTTATCTTCTTAGTTCGTTAACGGTACACTCGTTATCTCACACCTACCCCATCTCCAGTTTCGGTCGTGGAGGCGGCTTGTGAGGAGAGTTTTCCAGAGAAAAGACAGTGGCCTATTTCCATGTCTAATCTTCCTCAACAATGACCAACAACACACCTCGGCACCGGTTCAGAGTTAACGTGAAACCCTGTGGCGGGCCCCGATGCATGTTGCACCACACTGGGGCCTGTCCTGTCAGACCAGTTGCATATGTTGTTAATAGTTACTATGGGGCTGTTAGGAAGAATGGGCCTGCCACCCCTCCCCTGCAGCCCCAGTGGTACCACAAAGGCCAGTGACTGTTGGTTGTTAGTAATTTATTATTGGGGAAACAAATAAGACGGAGCTGCTGTCTCTCATGCTTATCACACCAGGTTAAGATTACAGTCAGGTTAAGTTGAGAATGTGTTATTTTAATCTTATTCCGAATGGTTAAGTTTAAAGTTAAAATTTGTCTCTGTCTACTTGAAAAACTATGAGTTAGGGTCCGGTTCTAGTTAGCGTGTAAAATTCTGCTCTAAATGGGTCAAGATGAGGATTAAGACTAGTTTTAGCCTTTTTTAAGGATAACTGACGAGTGGTGGCTTTTACATCACTTTTGCATGTCAGGGTCAGGGTTAGGATTAATTAAACATGAGAAAACTTTAGCTAGCAACATTAGCAAACATGCTAAAAACAAACTCTGGTTTTGTGTGGCAGTGGATTTGAACTGTGTTTTTGCCCCATTTGGAGCCCCACTTGCTTCCTCTCTCGCTCCCTTTATATTCTGTCAAGTTACTCATCTTTCATACAACTGTGTTTTGTGTTTTTTTCACATATCAAAGTCACACTGCCACGCTTCCCTCTGGTGGACCGGCAGCTCGATTGCACGCTTTGCCCTCGATCACTGCACCGTATATATGCTGCTCACCTGCAGCTGCACAAAGCTAATAAAATGTTTTTTTTAAAAAGTGTCTTTCTGTTGTGTGTTAATAAGAAGGCAATCGTCTAGTGATTGCAATAATGAGGAACATATTTTGTGTTCACGTTTGTGTGTGTGTGTGTGTATGTTAGAGAGAGAGAGAGAGAGAAAGTTGTGGAACATAGCAGTATGCCATGACAAAACCATTTCATACAACTGATTTCTCACAGATCCAGTGTTCTCGTGTATCACAGTCTTGATCATTCCATGTATTTAAACGTTCACTGTATGAATTTGCGATCTCAACACAGTGTTCTTTCTCTAAATGATTATCAGGTTGTTCGGGAGCCCAGTACCTGCAGAAAAAAAAAAACCAACAACAATTACTCCACATTCACCTAACTCATTACCTTAGGTAGATAAAACGTCATCGTCAAGCTTTTTGTGTGGTCACGAATGATCACAACCAGCAGGGGACGCTAATGGTCAACTTACTTTGTAGCAAAAACTTGTTTAATAAAGGTATTCATGTTCAGTTTTGATATGTGAACTGAAAATATGTTCTCTAGCTTGAGCAGCACACTGAAAACGGCAGGAAAATAGTGACATATTCAACTGATCGATCTACTGGATCAATTAGTCGGCTAATAATTGTTGCTGACCAGATGACGTCACACCACCATATGGGTGTGAGCCTCTGTCTATGTTCATTACCGATGTAAGGTTTGATGTTTTCGCCAACTAATTTGAATTATGAAGGGACTGTGTCATTAAAACATGAACTGTATCGCTGTGTTCCAGCTGTGTGTCTTCATCTTCATCGTTGGTATTACTGCTACAGACAGACAGTATTTCACAGCTGCCCTCCATCCACATAAAGCCTTACAACCATAAGCTCATAGTTTCTTATTTTTCTGTAAAATGAAAAGTATGGCAGAGCAAAGAATATTTCTTCCTAGTCTGTGATGGTGTATATGGGTTTTGTGTGTGTGTGTGCGTGTGTGTGTGTGTTTTGCCTTACTTGTGGAGTATTATTTGGATGAGGAGGTGCAGTGAAAGTCAATAAAACACAGATTTCCTGTGTCTTACGTGTCTTATGTCTTACGTTTTGGTTGGTGCTGTACCGTCTACCCATTTCCAGATCCCTTCCGTCTCTTCATCAGTGAGACCAATCCAGGCTCTGTCCTTTAATCCCATGATGAAGCTCTAGGTTTCAAATAGACAGTCGTTCAGTTTGACAAATACTACCAGACCTTTAGCTCTTATATTCATGGCTTTACCACAAGAATGTGATTTCACTTATAGGTATTTGTTTGTTGGTCCTTCTTGACCATTCTGTTTCTGAAACTGGCCCCGTGTTAGCTGATTTGTGTAAGCCAGTGTTAATTTCATCAATGTAGACGATCACAAAAACGTCAATGACGAAAACGAGACGAGACAAGCTAAAAATAGATAATAGGTAATAACAATTATGACGATGTGTATGCTTGGTTTTTGTTGATGAGACAAGACAGGAAGAAAAAGATATTGGTGTACTGTCAGACATTCAAAAATCGCCCCGATTATGCAATTCTCAAAGTATAACCTTGCAGTGTGCCGCCCTGTCATTGGTTGAATTGGCTGAATGAGGGTGGAGCCGCCGACCCTGATCCCCAGCCACAGACACACAGGTACACAGAGCTCACCTGCAAAAATTTCACCTAATGTTGACTCTTTGCGCCGTTTATGTAAAATTGACTTAAACAGTGCAATGACCTTTATATTGGTGAGACCAAGCACCCACTGAACAAACACATGGCCCAACACAGCAGGGCTGACTCCCCAGGCCTGGACTCAGCTGCCTATTTACATCTTAAGGAGAAGGCACACTCCTTTGAGGAAAGCAATGTGCACATTCTGGACAGAGAAGACAGATGGCTTGCAAGAGGGGTAAAAGAAACCATCTATGTCAACGGCGAAAAAAACAGGGGGTTTACGCCGCTAGCTGTCTTCCATCTCCAGTATTGTCCTTTCGGGCTCTAGTTTCGCAGACCGGGCGAGGCGGGGGCGCAGCACAGCACAAAATGATTAATTCAGGTGTGTCTAACCATTGTTGTAAGGTCAGACACACCAGGATTAATCAGTTTGTCCAATAATGTAAGACAGGAAATAAAGGAGCTGGTTTAAGTTCAGGAAGTAGCGGAGCTGTGCATAAAGCCAATTGACATGGAGGTCTACTGCTGCAGGCGGAGCGGAGACAGTGTAGTGGAAGTTTGGCTGACAGGCGCGCAGTGCGGACACACCACCAAAACCTCACAGGCAGGTGTCCAGAATGTCAGGCACATTTACAATGCAATAAATACCCACAAAAACACTATTCAATGCTGCTATCTCAATCAGCACATACATATCTCTCCATATTGACTGTCCCGTCACAACTGATGTCAGATCAAAGGAGATTGGCACCGTTTGTGCTGATTGTGAGGTTTTGGTGACATGTGCGCAATGCCGGTCAGCCAAACTTCCACTATACCAGCTCCGCTGCGCCTTGCGCTGAAAGTAGACGTGGTTTCAGATGGCAAGCTTTGAGCGCACCTCAGTGAAGCCTTTTGGCACTAAACTGTCACTGTGCCAAGCTGAATCTGTTGACACCTCCCCCTGCTGCAACGCCACTCCCATCTCGGCACACCTCGGTCTGCCAAACGACCAAACTGTGCGCGGCTCGGGTTGCGCTGCTCGAAACTAGCTCTGTGCGGGGTTCGCCTCACTGCGCCTCACTGCGCCACCCTGCGCTGCGCCGGGAAACTAGAGCCCTGTATCTCTGCCAAGAAAATTCAACAACTCAGCCTCAAAAAGTTAAGGCCTTTAACAATTGACCTCATATGACTCTGATGATGGCCGATCACAACTGGCCTCATGTGTCTCCAACTACTGTAATAACAGTTATTACAACTCAGTGGAGCACTAATGAGCCACACCCTGGGCCCCATGAGCCATCAACATCAGAGACCTGGGGGAACACACCCACTGAGGTTAAATACTTGAGCTCCCCACCAGTTAGTTAGACTAACCAGTCTAGTCTAGTGTATAGCATGAACTGATGAAGCCACTTTGATAAGGGGTGAAACGTCCTCTCGATGTAACATATAAGATATAAGTCCAGTTGACCTGATTCAATTTCCTTGATATGGTTTATTGGGAACTAATTATTCCTTGGCTCTATCTTCCCCTAAGGGTATACATTCTTAAGCAGGATTGTGGGTAGATGGTTTTTTTTTTGCATTTAGTTGTATTTATGTGAATTGTCCCTTTAATGATTGTGAATCTCTCCTCCCTTTGATATGTTTCAGAGAGACAAAAAATTGTGTTTTCTTCCAACTTTTAAAGAAGGAATTTCTGCTTAATAAGAGAAGATTAAATGTTTTGCAGTGAATAAAAATGATTCAGGTGGGAAAAAGGTGCACAAAAAAGTGAATCTCTCAATTTGTTAATCCACCATTTGACTCGAGCTCACCTGCTCCTCGTTGCTAGAAATGATCACCAGCTGTGCCTTTTTTTCCTCACAGTCAGCTTTGCTGTCTCTCCAGCTCTTTCTCGAGGTGGAGATGAAATAACAGCTGGAGCCAAACTTCTGCCAGGGTTCAGGGCAACATGCTTTTGCTGTTAGAGGGCACCAAATGGTTCATAATTACTCATAAGACACAACAAAAGGATGAGGTAAAACACTACAAAGGTAAACAGACAAACAAGAAGCACACACATAAAAATGTAAAGCTGGCTACAAGGCTGAAAATAGTTAATGCAATGTTAGAAATAATAAAATAAAATCTGCACACTAGAACAGGCTCCCATGGTGTTTTTACTGTTATCACCACATTTGACCTTTTGGGCATGAGCCAACAGGGTGCAGGTTTTTTTTTTTTCAATAGCAAATCCCATAGGAACACTAAATCTTTGCTGGGGTGTCTCCCATGACTTCCTTAAGACTCAGGTAACTCTTAAGCCAATGAAAATGAAGTCAAAGACTGAAAATCTTAAGTCCTCTGGTGTGTCCCAACTTCCTAACTTCAGCAGCTCATGATTTTGGCCTACATGGTAAGCAGCATTTGCCGCTTGGAACGGATGTGGTTGCACATTTTGAGTGAGTTTATGATCGGTGGAGGTAATTATAACATCACTTTTATGAGATGAGGCGAGGTTCACGAGGTCACTGCACTGGGGGTTTAAGATGAATCCTGAAATCTTGCCATCTTGAGCCCATTCAAACCAAAGGTTAACCATCACACCCAAGTAGCCCAGATTCCAGACAGACTAAAAATAAAAATAAAAGTGGGGATATTTCTCTCACCATAAAGCTGTTTTTTCAGGTCATCTCTTTCCTTGCTGAGGTCCTTGTTAGTGGCCTTTAAGTGGTGTGTCTCATTCTCCAGCTTGCTCATATTTTGGGTCAGGTTGTGGTTGATGCTTTTGAGTTCACTGGATTCTTCAGTCATGTTGCTGAGACTGGTCTGTAACTGGTTTCTCTCTTCAGTCACGTTGTTGAAACTGGTCTGTAACTGGTTTTTCTCTCTGGTCAGGTTGGTGTTGTCCTCCTGCAACTGAACAGCTGCCATAGCAGGTGACCAACATGTTAAGGGCTCATGATTGATCATTTGTCATGACTTATTGCACATTATATAATAGCTATCACCAAACTGAATTGGGACAACTCACTGAGGACTGCCAGGGCGATGATCGCAGCCAGGAGGAGAAGACACAGCAGCACCAGAAACACTGCAGCAGCTCTGAGAGGATTCCTCCTCTCTGAAGTTACAGGGACTGAAGTGGCTGTAGGCACAAATGAGCGGTGATGCTTGTGACATATTAGTCAGGCTCACTGTTACTTACCTTAACAAGTAACTCATCATGGTACAAAGTTATTCTT
>OMLB01026797.1:4516-17265 GCA_900302555.1 Myripristis jacobus | reverse complement strand
AGAGTTCTAGTGGCAGACACATCTCTACATCAACTGTGCAGAGGAGACTGCGTGGATCAGGCCTTTATGGTCAAATAGCTGCTAAGAAACCACTACTAAGGAAAAGCAACAAGCAGAAGAGATTTCCACAAAGTGGAAATCTGTGCTTTGGTCTGATGAGTCCAAATTTGAGATCTTTGGTTCCACCCGTCGTGTCTTTGCGCGACGCAGAAAAGGTGAATGGATGGTCTCTACATGCATGGTTCCCACTGTGAAGCATGGAGGAGGAGGTGTGATGGTGTGGGGATGCTTTGCTGGTGACACTGTTGGGGATTTATTCAAAACTGAAGGCACACTGAACCAGCATGGCTACCATGCAGCATCCTGCAGCCCCATGGCATCCCATCTGGTTTGTCCTTAGTTGGACCATCATTTATTTTTCAACAGGACAATGACCCCAAACACACCTCCAGGCTGTGTAAGGGCTATTTGACCAAGAGGGAGAGTGATGGAGTGCTGCGCCAGATGACCTGGCCTCCACAGTCACCGGACCTGAACCCAATCCAGATGGTTTGGGGTGAGCTGGACCACAGAGTGAAGGCAAAGGGGCCAACAAGTGCTAAACACCTCTGGGAACTCCTTCAAGAAAACCATTTCAGGTGACTACCTCATGAAGCTCATCAAGAGAATGCCAAGAGTGTGCAAAGCAGTAATCAAAGCAAAGGGTGGCCATTTTGAAGAATCTAAAATATAAAACATGTTTTGAGTTATTTCACACTTTTTTGTTTACTACATGATTCCATATGTGTTCATTCATAGTTTTGATGCCTTCAGTGAGAATCTACAATGTAAACAGTCATGAAAATGAAGAAAAAACATTAAATGAGAAGGTGTGTCCAAACATTTGACTGGTAGTGTACACTGCTGCTAAACTCATGGTAAATCAATAGGACTTTAGCCGAAATTTTGGCCTGTCACAAACATCCTACTGTGTCCTCAGCCTAAGCAAGCACAAGAACAGCAATGAAAAATAAAACAAAAAACACTGCCATGTTATTTTGTTAGTTGAATGCTGTGTGTAATAATGGATTACGATCAGATTGAATTATGAATGCTAAGCTAGGATTCTGTTCTCTTTCAACAGCTGGTTTGTGAAAAGTGTTTGTGAAAAGCATTTGAAAACCAAACAGCTATTACAAAAGTATTTAAGTAACCACTAGATACCTTTTCCCAGTTGAAATTATATTAGTCTACAAAGGCGTGGTCTGTATGAATGTGTGTGAGACAGAACAGTGATTGACTGTGTCAGAAACTGAAAATCTCAAAACACAGAGAGGATTTGCGGTATCTAAAGATGATCGATAGGTTACTTTCTTGGCTACTGTGCCTGCACTCCATAAATCTGCACCTGCATCTTTGGAGAGTTGAAGAAGTGTGTGTGAGCAGCAAGTTTATTATGCTACAGATACCTGCTATTCTATGGTAAACACATGAGACAAGCTAAAATGTTTGTGTACATGAACTTGTGATGCTCTCCATTTATTCATTAGGGTGTCTGTAGGTTTCAACAAGTTATATGAAGCACTGGCAACACTTTATCTAAAGATGTGTTTACAAGACTAACACAACACTGTCACTACCATGCCATGACAGCTGTCATAAACATTAATGAATATTTATGACTGCTATCATAGAGTGCCATTTGGTCAATTATGTCATTTTCCCTGCAAACCTGACACTGCCTGGGATGTCTCTGTCATGCCAACGAGACACCTGTCTTTGTCATGACAACTTCACATTAACCAAAGGTACAGACATTTGTTGTATGTGGTCACTTTTGTCACTTTCAATGAAAATTTTATGTTTGGCATGTCATGGTTGTGACAATTTAAGATTAACCAAGGCACTACAACCTGCAATAAACATGACAAAGCAGGCATAAATAAAGATATTTGGTAGTAGTGTAGTACCTGACTGCTGGTCTTGGAATACCAGACTGGAGCATTAGATGTATGAAAACCCACTTGGAGCGTGCATATCACTCAAGAGGAGCATTAAACTACAAAGATGAGCAGCAAAGGTGCGCAGGCTTTGCTACATCTACCTGGCTCTGAATGTCCCTGTATGGATAAAATGATGCTCTGCCTGGCTTAGAAAACATCTGCACTAGCTGAAATGTGTGTGCACAGTAGAAGTCTCAGCACAGAAACTTTCATTTCCACCAGTGTCATCTGGAGTAAAACCATGGATACGGCAAGCGCCATGCAGGGGAATGGGTAAAGAGACTTTGAATTTTTCAAGTCAGTCTTAAAGCAGGAGTTCTAAGGATTGTGGTGAATGGAAAAGTAACAGTCATAATGAGATTATTATGAAATGAGAACTGCTTAATGACAGGTTTTAGTGCTGTGGGAAAATAGTAATTGAAAGGATGGTAGGGAAGTGAAGTGCCTGGATAAACGTCCATTATTTAGTCTTGTTAGTTGTTTGATTGCTGACTGCAGTTGAAGTTTGATGACAATCCAGGTGAAAAGAGGAATGTTGCTTTATGAAGACGAAAGCCCATTTCATAAGCTTAAGGCAAAATAACTACAGTGCATTTTCTGCCTGATACAGCAATTTGCTAAGCACCCACAATGGCATACTGCTAGTATCAGGTAGCTTAAGTCACTGTATTTTGTATTCGGTAAACTATTTCCCAGCTTTCCTATTTAACCTATGTGCCACACCAGTTGAGCAATGTACTTAAAATTGTTGACTTGTTGTTGAACATCATAAGACCTCTGAAACTATATGTACGGCTAAAAAGAACTTGCAATCTGTAAGAGACTACTTCCTCCAGTCAGTTCAGAAGTCAGAGAGAAAACACTTAGACAAGATTTAAAAAAAAAAGAAAAGAAAAGAAACTTGTCTCTTTGTCTCTCTAAGAACTTTCAGGTCACTTGGGCAAAACATGGAGGTTACCAAGGGAGAGTTTGTATGCATGCACAAGAGAGAGACACAGTGTTTGCTGGATGATTGTATATTAACTAGCTTACGTACATAATGCTGTAATTGTTACTTAATCGATACATGTTGGTAAGCCAAACTCCTCCCCCATACTTCTGATCAATACCATTTGCTTACCACTTGTTTAAACTGGATAAGCCAGGATAAGTTTATACAACCTCACAACTGATTACAATCATGTTTATTGTTTGTATTTACATTTTATACTGTATCTTATATCCATTTGTGCACTTAAATTCTATTCGTTTCTTCCCCCTATTGAAAGCCATCAGTTTTGCTGATAGAACGCCCTGATTTCCCCACAGGACTCAATAACATTTCATCTTATCTGACAGTGTATGCAATTCTGTGCAGACTGTGACTGCGTATGTGGGCCAGTTCCTAGAGTTTATTTTCTCCCTGCGAGACGAGACAGACACCACAACCCAGAGAGACAGTCAGAGAATTAACATCCATTGAGCTGACGCACAGGGAGGACAAGGCGACCTGATCCTCACCTCCGGCCTGGGAAAGCAGCAAGGAGCAGCTCACGATGCTGGCCTCTAGATTCACTTTCACTCTGTCTCAATTACAGCCAGAATACACACACACACACACACACATACATACAAAACACACACACACACACACACACACACACACACACACACAACATGGACAACCAAGTCTATTTCACAGAGACTGTTACAAATGTCATCTGCAAAAAACAGCGGCCTAAAGACGTGACTTGGGAATCAAATAACAGTACATCCTTTATGACTGAATGTAACCTTCAATGCACAAACACATTCTGACAGAACAACCACAACCTGTGGACATACACGGTCAAGCCACCCCTCCAAACGCTCCCAGTGGAGCGCAAAAGGCACAATGACAGCCTCACCAAGGTTCTTTATATTGTCATGCTGGTGGACTCAAGCCCAAGGGGTGTAGAGGAAGTAACTCTGGACTTTAGGTTCCTTAAGAAACTGCTGAGGTGCAAAAAGCCCATTCTTCCTCCAGTCATGAAAAATTGAGAGAGGAAATCTTGAGAAATTGTGCACACAGGTTTTTGGGAAAACTGCACTTTGCTATCTCTGGCCAAACTGCTGCTGCAGCAAATTAGATGTGGACATCATCTAATATTCAGAGCAGTCAAAGTAGAGATTCTGGAGGGTTAGTCATGTTTTACAGGATGGCACAAATAGAAGTCAC
Organism: Myripristis jacobus; assembly: GCA_900302555.1. Taxonomy (NCBI): domain Eukaryota; kingdom Metazoa; phylum Chordata; class Actinopteri; order Holocentriformes; family Holocentridae; genus Myripristis; species Myripristis jacobus. The sequence goes on along the minus strand of OMLB01026797.1, from coordinate 13,086 downwards.
CCTTTAACTTTGAGGGATGACAAGAGAGCTGGACTGCAACTATCATCAAAACTCCAAGTAAAACTGAAGGGCTGGAGAGCTTTCTGAAGACACTCTAGTCATTTCTAGCAGAGGCAAACCGTTTCCTTCGCAGGCAGTTGGCACAACACCAAAGTTATTGTTTGCCTTGACCCATGCACCAAATTAACAAATCCCCATATAGACACAAAATGTCACCAGGACAGATGAACATAATCTACCAAAAATGAACACTCTTACCTTGCCTCCTTTGTCTGCACTGCGCTCTGAGTTGTAGAGCTGCTCACAAACGGAGGCAGAGAGGGAAAGAGAAAGAACAGAAAAAGAAATTGGAAGAGGACAGGAGAGAAGTTTGTTTGGTTAAAGACAGGTGAAGGCACAGAGGAAAGGATGGAAACACTACCAACATTACTGGGCCTACACAGAGCATGAAGAGGTGACAAATAAGGAGCAACTTTAAAAGAGGGGAGATGAAAATGAGCAAAAGACATCAGAAATGGCAGAGTAAATGAAATTAGGAAGGCTTTTTGTGGAGATTTTTTTTTTTTTGTGAGATAGTCAATTCCCCTATAAATAAAAATATAAAGCCAAGCTCACTTTGTCCACACAGTCATCAAAGAAGGCCAGGCTTGCATCTTTGTCGCTGACGAAGGAGCATTCCTCAATGAAACGGATGAACATTTGGGTTTTGGTCATCAGTGAGTAGAACTTCTGGTGTGAACGGTCACGGCTTTTTAGGAAACCTGAAAAGTTTTAAAAAATGTGATTATACAAAAGATATGCAAATGTTATCTTGCTGAAAATTTACTTCAATAAAATGAGGAAAAGAAGCTCTTCAAAGAAACCTTCATAAGGGGTGTGAAATTGCAGAAAAGAAAAATGTATTATCCCCAAAATGCCCCAATGTATAATGATGAATAACACAACAAGAAAACACAATGTTATTAGTGTAATGGCCAATTTGGGATTTAACTCCACTGAGTTACAGACCACCGGTGTTGTGGGAACAAGAGCAGGATGAATGGCCATTGGCTCACAATGTGGCGGCAGAAGCCAAGCACCGGGATGTGTCCCTGCCGAATAACACTACCCAACAGATGATGGATACTTTCCATATACTCTGAAAGCATAACTTCAGCCACTTTCAACTTGGATCCTACTTTCCAATCATACTGATAAATACTGACTGAAATCTTGTTAATTTCTTCACTGTAGAGCTATATGCGTCTTGTTGCCTTTCTGAGATGGTCCTTATATTTGAATGAACTCTAAATCTATCCTAAAGGCAGCCTGCCTAAGGATGACTACATACAAAGTAGGTGCATTATACTACTTTACATTGCAACACATGTAGAAACAAAGGCAGCTGTAGCCAGCAAGCAAAAAGGAAACAATGGAGTGCTAAGGAAAAAGTAGGAGAAATGTATTACATAATTTTCATTCACTTTTCACTGACATGTCTCATTAGAGAATGAATCAGTGTTGAAAAAGATGTTTGGGTGCATTATGGGTTGATTTGTTTTGAGCAACAATCACTCCAGGACTGTATTTGACACTTGTGCACCAAACAATAAAACATATATTATATTGTATTACAGAAGTGCTTGACAGAAGTGGACCTTTAACAATTCTCTAACTTGCAAAGCTGCAGAGTCTCTAACAATTTATGTTTATAATTTGTATTCCAGCCAAGCTGAACACCCAGATGTCAGACTTTCCCACCAGTGTTGCAATAGTTATGGCTAATAAACAAAAATTGTTCAAGGGCAGAATCCCAAATCCAGTTCATCGCTAAAATCTGTCCATCAAATTGTATCCAAATCTGTGTGTCAGAAATACATCTCAAAAAGTAGCAAAGCCAGAGACAGACAAGGGTGAAACATAACCTCTTTCTAAATTAGTTGGTTAATGTAACAAAAAAGTTGGCATATTACTGCAATCTTACTTTCTGAGTGAAAATGTGGGGAAAATAAAACACTTGTTCCATTCCCAAAGTCATTATGTAACAGGCCTGCAGCAGTTTCTTTAAATAAAAATCATCCACTCCCTATTTGCTGTATCATATAACTTATTTTGTACATGACCTTGACTATGGCTATCCTCCAGTGGAGCAACCATGACATCATCCCAACTCACTTCAGCTGCGATACGAGCCAGCTTCCACGGGCTATGGTCCAGAGGCTTGAGCCTCAGGGGCACTAAGCAGCTGCAGTGCTCGCTGACTAACTTTATAGGCTGTGAAAGAGGCTTGAACTTCCAACCCCAACATCCTCTCAAATCCCAGCATTTCTCCCCAAACAATTTGTGTGTTTATTTATTTGGAGGCAGTGGTGGGCCCTTATGAAGGGTCATGTATTAAACAACACCATCTGGTTTTGAGGCAGGCCAGCTGTACAGAGGAAAGGTGCTACAAACGACAAGTATTAGTTTCTACATTCATAGACTCATTAGCACTAATTGTGCAATGTAACACTACAGCTGTGGTTCAAATCAGCTTCAGAACCTTGGCAAGAGACTGAATAATGATTAATAAGTGGGATGTATATTGCAAAGAAGGCAAGCAACACAAACCTTTATAGATGATATTCTAACACTGGTCTTCTATGCAAATTCAGAGACCCAGAATACAGCTGGTTTTCTATCATACCACATACGGTTAATTAAATTCACTCTGCAAATAACAAAAGTGGACTTGTTTGGTATGGTTTCAGAGTTATGGCTACAAACTGCCACAAGGACATTAGTCCACAAACCTTGCAAATCAAAAAGCGAGCTAGCGTCTGTTGCTTTCTCAGAGGGTGCCTGGGTGATGGGTCGCAAAAAGGACCGGTAGCCCTTCAAAATGGCTGCCATGAAACGCAAAAAGGCTTCCTGGATCTCAAGCTCCAGTGTGTGGAGGCTCTTCCCACAGCTCAGCTCTGATGAATCGCTCATGCTCAGCTCCAGCAGCCCGTCAGGCCGGTGTTGACCTGAAGTAAGGCACAACATTAAATGGTCAAGAGTTGACACTACAATGGAAATGCCAAAATATTATCAAAAGTTTATTTTAAGGAAGAGGTATTAGCAGGTCAACAGGGATTAGCAGTTCAAATAGAAATTGGCGGTGAAAAATGTTGCAGCATTTGCAGTTTGATGAGGCTGTTATGATCAAAGGACATGTGTGGGAGGACATTCACCTGTGTACTGTTTTATTGCAGCCAAAACTAAATATGGACTTTCATCAGGCACAGCTACTATTACAACTGAGGTTTAGGATTATGCAATTTGGATAAATAAACACAACATTTGAGTATCTGAAGGTCCTTGAGGGTTAGAAGTTTCAACTCTAAGCTCTGGCAGGCATATCAATATTCAGCATTCTTAGGCAGGGGCTGGGTAGATTTTCAACTTCACTGAATCAGAAAATTCAATTATTCAGTTTCTAGAGCTCAGTAAGCGGCAGGTTTCACAACATCTGCAGTGTGTGCTCCAACACATAACCAAAACAACATTGAGAGCAACATAACGAATACAATGACAGAGAAGACAGATAATTAGGAAATTGTGCTCTGACAGGATTATAGCTGGCTTTATTCCTATCAATTATTTGAATGAATAAAAGGCAGAACAAAATAGATTCTATGGAGAACATCCCACAGAGACATCAAAATAAAAATGTGCCTCAGAAAGTCCAAAATCCAACAGGACAGATGAGAAATAATGTGTAGCACTACTGGTTTGTTAGTCACAGATGTTTTTAATTTTTCTTCTCGTTTTAATGCAGTAAGGGTAAGTAGACCACAGTGCAGTCTTAGAACAATCGGCCCAAAAAAGTCCACAGTGACAGACAATGCATAAATCCTCCTCAGACTGGATTTATACTTGTTGTTTAGATTTCAGCTGACCATGAAAACTTTTGACATTAAAAACCCACTTGGAGAAATTAACTGAATGTGTATTTTTTAATGGCTGCAGGACAGGTCTCTTTAGAAAATGATATATTGTGTGCTGCTGCGCCAAGGAGATATGATAATCACAACATAATTTAAACATTATTTTAATCGTTTGTTGTATCTGTGTGTATATGAACCGGAGACTCACCGTCAGCTAACTGCTGGTATAGATTGCTCAGCACATTCATTAGGTTTTTACAGGCTTTCTTTGGCAGGATCTTCCATGTGAGGGCCCGCTTATCTTCATTGCTGGAAAAGCAGAAGCACACACTAAGCTCTGGAGAGGCTGGGAGGCCAAAACCAACATGAATGGCTGTTGGGTCTGGGCAGTTCGGACCACCCTAAAGCGGTCTGGCTGATAACAAGCCAAAAATCATATAAGCCATTTCTGACCTAACCTGACACACCAGAAAACTGTATTCTCTTCATATTAAAATGAGTCTGACACTACAAAAATAACCACTTCCTTACAAGTTCCAGTAAAACAGCCTAAACTTAGAACTCATGAGTTGGCAGATATGTAGTCTGGGAAAAGGACTGCAAAGGCAAAAGGGTTGAGCTTTCTGGAAAGCTGGGCACACTGTGCATCTGGGCTCTGTGCACTGTAGTTGACCCCACACATAATGGTATTATACAATATCCACTGTGATGGGTCAAGAGAGCAGTGTGGAGAGATTAGGTTCTGAGAAAATTCCTCAACAATCCTAGTGCGATCAGCATGCCTAATTAACTTCATAGCTATGGGAGGGTTTTAGCAGCGCCATAGTGCTCACTGGAAGATGGTATTTGTGTCCAAGTCCACACAGCTGACATCGGGCGGAGGGTCGTACAGATCAAAGTAGCGGGAGTCCACACCTACGATGAAAGGGCAGGGTGCACTCAACACGTCAGCAAGCGCCAGAGGGCACAGTGGGATGTATGGACAAGGCCAGTGGAATGGGAAGATCATCTGAGGATTAGGGACAGGAGGATAAGAAAGAAAAACACAGACCGATAACTTAACTGCAGTTATTCCGTGGCTGAAACCTTTTAATTTTTCTGGGTTTGCTCATCTCTAACAATCTGGTTTCTGCTACCGCTGAGAATGTACGGTTGGAATTCGACAGCATTTTATCGAATCCAAATCTTTTCAAAACCCATACTCAATCTTTTTACGGTTAAATGCTGGAGGCAATTTCTTTGTTATTAAATAGACACTGTTTTTACTGTGCTCAGTGCATTAACAACATGGATTGCAGCAACTTCATGTAACACAACAAAGTTATAAATATCCTGTTTAAAAACTAAAACTCTTAACTGAAGAAGCTATCAGTGTTTTTGCATGGAGCCTGAAGTCCAGCCCTTTATCAAGGACACTTGACTGCAAATATTGCATTTCACTGTTTCTTTGCTGACTTTGGTGACGAGAAGACCATTTAATGCAATCTGTCAAGTTCGGTTTATTCAGTCAGTAAACAAAGAAATTCGCACTCCTGATATGCAATCAACTGCAGATAGCAGTAAAACAAAAGGAGAGTAAAAAAAGATCAAATAATATATTCATTAGGTTTGGAAATTAACAAATCCGGGTATTTTACCAACTTGGAGCCAGCTCCATAATGAAAGTGACAGAGCCCAACCCTAGGAGCAACCTTTGCAAATAACTGAAAACTGTAACTTACAGACACCAGAGCCTCGGTGACACTGGTCAGTACCGCAGGTCGTAAGGAGTGGACAAGGATCTTATGTTCTGTCACAGCAAACACTAGCAGGGTCACAGCGTTCTCTGGTCCGAGGTTCTGAAGCAGCGTAGTGAACCGACCACCGCTGTGGAATATACAAGAGTATAAAATTCAACCTAGTCTTACTAACTTTTTATTGACATCATATCGGAGTTAAAATGTTTAATATCTAATTATCGCACCAAGCAGTGTAATTGGTGTAACAGTGTGAGGATGAATCATCCCACTAGGTTTTGTCAAAATCAGACAGGTTGTGTCGGTGTCACCTGAAAAAGAGTGCAAAAGCTCATACCTCAGTGGTAGAGGAGAAGACACTGGCTGGCTCAACATTAGGCTGTCGTGAGGGGAGAGCTGTGGAAAGTGGGAACAACTGGAAAGTGACAAGAGACCCCCTGGCAAAAATGTCTGCACTGCATCATTTAAATACCCATCCATAATGGAGGAGCTGAACTATCCCGCAGGCAAACCAAAACACCTTCTGATCAGAACACTACTTCAGGCAAAATAATAATTACCCAAGTGCACTTCATGTAACAAACAATTACACTTGCCATCTTGGCGGCAAACAGATGCAAAAATTAGACAAGTAAACTCACCTGCACCAAGATCCGAGGCCTCTGAGAGGATGGGAAAGGAACTTTGTGCATAAAATGAGAGATGTGCCTGTGAGGAAGAAGAATTAGGGGGACGTGAGGCCAAAAATAACAGCAGTGGGTGGTGGAATAATTTGTCAACGCACCCCTTTCAGAGGGGCAAGAGTTATGTGCAGCAGTAAAACATGAATAGCATGAATCTTCTTCTGCAAACCACCTGACCAAGCCTATGTTAGTATGGACGCAAACATAAAAAAACACCCTGAAACACAGTTAAAAAACACAACTGCTGTTCATGCTGCAACTTGCATTTCTAGGTCCATTTTCACACTTAATCTCTCACATCACACTTAAAATTGTCAAAAGTAGACAATATGACATAAAGTCAAGATACTACCTGCACAGCCACAATGGAGTTTGATGGCAGAAAGATTTCCAGTGATGTAAAACATTAACAGTAAATGTCAGGTTTTCGTGTCAGTCCCTCAAAGAGAATGGGATTCTCTCTAGGGATACTATTTTGCATCAACATACAACAACAATCATTGAGGGGAAAATCCATTGTAAAAGAGGCAGAGAGAACATCTCTCTTCTCACAGTAGCAGAAAATAGATCAGAATGCAATGCAGCCAGAGGGGTATGGCTCTATTTTTTACTTGACCAGAATAGCACTCTTGTTCGTACTGTCACAATTACTTCTGCTCTCTACCTGAACTCACCCCTCCGCCACTACTCGAAGCTGCACATGGCATCTTTATCTTAATTATGGAAATTCTTTTTGAAGCTTTGTGTGTACGTCCTACACTTCAAATTTAATCACATTAAAACAATTTAGGGGCTGTGCACCATTGCTGTAACAGAAGGAAATGTGAGTAAATGATCACTGTACTTGAGCAAAGTTACTTCTGCACTATCATGTTACATAACTTGAGCCTTGCCTTAAAAACAGTAGGTGAAAAGTTTGAATGAGGTGCAAGGTTTCCTACAGGTGTTTAAAAATACACTGCTCAAAAAAATAAAGGGAACACTTAAATCACACATCCCAGATCACAATGAATGAAATATTCCAGTTGAAAATCTTTATTAATTACATAGTGTAATTTGTTGAGAACAAACTAATGTAAAATGAATCCATGGAAAACAAAATCATTAACTCAGAACCATACTGAAAATCAAAGTGGAAAAATCAGATCACAGGCTGATCCAAGTTGTGTGAATTTACCCTAGACCACTCATAATGTGGCTCAGTAGTGTGCATGGCCTCCACGTGCCTGTATGCTTTCCCTACAATGTCTGGGCATGCTCCTGATGAGACAACGGATGGTCTCCTGGGGGATCTCCTCCCAGACCTGGATCAGGGCATCAGTCAGCTCCTGGACAGTGTGTGGTGAGATGTGGCGACGGTGGATGCTTCGATACATGATGTCCCAGAGGTGCTCGATTGGATTCAGGTCTGGGGAACGGGCGGGCCAGTCAATAGCATCAATGCCTTCATCATACAGGAACTGCTGACACACTCCAGCCACATGAGGCCGGGCGTTGTCATGCACCAGAAGGAACCCACAGCCCACTGCACCAGCATGTGGTCTGACAATGGGTCTGAGGATCTCAGCCTGGTACCTAACAGCAGTCAGGTTACCTCTGGCTAACACGTGGAGGTCTGTGCGGCCCTCCAAGGATATGCCTCCCCAGACCATCACTGACCCACCACCAAACTGGTCATACTGGAAGATGTTGCAGGCAGCATAACATTCTCCCCGGTGTCACCAGACTCTGTCATGTGTGTCACATGTGCTCAGTGTGAACCTGCTCTCATCTGTGAAGAGAACACAAATCTGCCAATCATGGTGTTCTCTGGCAAATGCCAAGCGGGCTGCACGGTGCTGGAGTGTGTGCACAGGTCCCACTGGAGGACGTCGGGCCCTCATGCCACCCTCATGGAGTCTGTTTCTGACAGTTTGGGCAGAAACATGCACACCAGTGGTCTGCTGGAGGTCATTTTGGAGGGCTCTGCCAGTGCTCCTCCTGTTCCTCCTTGCACCAAGAAGCAGATAGCAGTCGTGCTACTGGGTTGTTGCCCACCGACGGCCCTATCCACCTCTTCTGGCCACTGCGCATATGGATGTACCATCCTGGAGTAGCTGCACTACCTGAGCAACTTCTGTGGGCTGCAGATACCGCCTCATGATGCCACTAGTGGCGAGGGCACTGGAAAAATGCAAAACTAGCCGAGGATCAATCAGAAAGGATGCAGAGAGGAGAATGGTCTGTGGCCACCACCTACAAAACCATTCCTTTATAGGGGT